>JAVHYY010000776.1:0-66655 GCA_035221665.1 Okamejei kenojei
TTAGGTGTTTCGGTGTGGAGGATGTGTAATGAGGAGAGTGTGAGTGGGTGGTGGTGGAGGTGGGGGCGTGTGAAAGTGGGGGGGTGGGGTTGTGTGTGGTGAGGGGAGTTTGGGTGAGTGGGGTGGGGGAGGGAGGGGTGTGGTTGGCGGGGTGGTTAGTTGGGGTCGTTATTAGGGGTGAGGTTGTTATCGTGTGGGGGTGCGTGAGGTGAGGTGAGGGTGGGGGGGTTGGTGTTGTGATTGTGAGGAGGTGTGGCTGGGTGCGTGGGTGGTGTGGTGGGTGTTTCTGTGCGTGAGTGGGTGAGGAGAGGTTTGGTGTGTGGGAGGTGGGGAGAGGGGAGGGGGTTGTGGTGGTAGTGTCGTCCTGTGTTGTCTCGGTGGGGTTGTGCTGGGGGAGTTAGTGGGTGTGGTTGTGGGTGGTGGGAGGTGGTCAAGTCGTGGGAGCCCGGTGGTGGGTTGGGGGGGGTGGGTGTGGGGGGTTTTCGGAGATGGTGTGTGTGGTAGGGGGGGTGTGAGTGGGTTTCTGGGAGACGGGTGTGTTGTTGATGTGTGTGGTGGTGCGAGTGTGTGGTGGTGGTGATGTGGTGTGTGGGTGAGGAGGTGTTTAGGTTGTCCAGACGGACGTGAAGTGGGAGGAGGCAAGGGGGGATGAAAGTGGAGGTGCGAAGTTTATGTTGAGGTGGAGACTACGATGGGATGGGGGAGTGAGAGAAGTGTGTGTTACGGTGAGTGAGTGGTTGATCATGAGGGAGGGTGAAGAGAGCTGACGAGGCTGTGTGGGAAAGAGGAGTAGGTGGTGTGTGTGATGAGTGGGTTGTGATTTGTTGGTGAGGTGAGGAGGGTGTAGACGAGGGGGGTGGTGGGAAGGGGATGTGTGTTGAGGACGTATGAGTGAGGTGGTGTGGTGAGGTTAGGTGAGTGGTTTTTGATGAAGTGAGAGAGAGAGTTCGTGCGAGAAAGCGGAGAGAGGGCGAAGGAAATTGAGAATGTTCTTGCGACTGGAATTGTGAATTAGGAGTTGATGAGTGGTTAGAGGTGAAGTGGATGGTCGGGTTTTACATGAGCCTTCTAACGGAGTGGAGAGAGGAATGTCGTGTAGAGATCTGAGGTGGCGAAAGAGGTTAGGAGCATGGGATGTTCGTGGAGTGGCAGGATAAAGAAGATAGGAAGGAAGAGGGGATAGGTCTGAGTGTGTGAGCATGTCGTTGGGGGGGTGGTGCTTCTGTTGTATGAGAGTGGTGGGGTGTGAGGTTTGTGTAGTGGGGTATATTAGGTAGTTGTCGCCTGGCGTATTTGTGTGCGTATGGTAGTTCGGTGTAGGTGGTGTGGGTAGTGAGGGGTGGTGTGTGTTAGATCGCGGTTGTCCAGTGTGAGTGGCGCGTGGGGGGTGGTACGGTGGTTGTAATGTGAGAATAAAGAACGTGTTTCAGTTTATTGATTAAGATTGATGTACATTGAGTGTTAAATGAATTGATTGTTGGTGATAGTTGTGATAAAAATGAAAATATTTTTCTTTATATTTTGGTACAAAGTATTGTTAGGTGTTATTTTTTTTTTTATTTTTTTAGTGATTAGAATTATGTTTAGAGATTGAATTTAGTGTGTTTATTGAGGGTGTTGAGTTATTTATTGAGTTGGTATTAGAATGTAAGTAAGGGGTTGGGTGTGGCGAGTGGTATACGTTAGGGAGTGAGTGAGGGCGCGTAGAGGCGGTGACGCGTTGAGAGGACTGGTGTGCGGGTGTGTGTAGATGTGCGACTGTGGTACGTTGTTGTTTAGGGGAGTGAGGTAGTTTGTTGTGAGAGCGGGAAGGTTGGGTGGTTTGGTGTAGGTCGGTAGGGATGCGTGGTGGGTTGGCGGGTGGTGGTGTGGGGCTTGGGGAGAAGGAGGACGGGGAGATGGGGGGGGTGTGTGGTGTGGTGGGTGGGGGGTGTGGGGGTTGAGGGGGTAGGGGGGGTGTGTGTCGGGGCGGGTGTGGGTGTCCGCGGGGTGCTTGTGGGTGGATGTGGGGGGTGGAAGGGGTAGAGGTGGTTGTTGTGTGTTGAGTGTGTGTTTGAGTTGTTGGGTGTAGTGTAAATGAGTAGTTGTTTGTGAGTCTGTGTCTTTGTGTGTGGGGGAGAGAGTTGGGTCTATCGGTGGTCTGTCTGAGGGCGTTTGTTGTGTTTGGATGTAAGTGTTGGGTGGTGTTGTGTGGGTGTTGCGCTGGTGGGTTTGTGGCTGGTGGGTGTTGTGAGTTGGTGTGTGTGTGTGTGTAGGAGTGGGAGAGGGTGTTGTGGTAAGGTTGATGTTCGTCGGGTGGTAATGCTGGTGGGTGTCAGTGTGGTTCTGTTGGTTTGTGTTGGTAGCGGGGCGGGGTGTGGGTCCGGGGTTGGTGTGCGGAGGTGCGTTGGGTGTTAAGGAGTGTGGGAGTCGCTGTGGAGGTGTGGGTTTAAATTGGTGTTGGTGAGTGGCCTGAAGGGTGTGAGTGGGGGTGTGAGGGGGTGTGGAGTCGAGGACGAGTTGTGTAGGTGATGGGAGTGTGTTTTGGGTGGGTGTGTTAGTGTGTATCGTGTGTGGGTCGGGGATGGGAATGGGTGGTGGGTGGGGGGTGGTGTGTGGTCGAGGTGGGGTATCGTGTTCGGGGGGGCGGGGGATAGGAGGGGGTTGTTGGTGGGGTGGGGGGGTGGTGGGGTTGGGGTCAGGGCAGGGGACATGGTTGTGTCGTGGGGGGGGGGGGGGGGGTAGGGGGGGGATCCCCCGGGGGCGTGGGGCAGTGGGGGGGATTGCGGGGGTGGTGGTGGGGGGGTGGTGTCGGTAGGCGTTCGGTGATGTCTCCCCTCCTTGTGGCTATTAGGAAAGTGAGGATCGGCTTGTTAGTGCGCCTAGGGCTTTTGGGTTGTGGACGTGAGGGTGTCGTGTGTGCAAGGTGGGGTTGTGGTGTGTCGGGTGTGGTTGCTGTGGGCGTGTGTGGTGTGTTGTGGCAGCCGGATGTGGGAAGGAGTAGTGTGGAGTGGGAGGCGGGGATGTGGTTGCGGTGGGTGGTGGTGGGGTCTGGGGGGGTGGTGTTGTGTGTTGTCGGTACTGTAGGTGTGTAGGTGTCGTCCGTGGTGTGTATTGGGTTTGCTCTGTTGTGTGTTGGTTGTTCGAGCGGGTGTGGAGGGGTGTATGGAGTGTGGGGGAGTGCTTTAGGTGTTTTGGGGGGGTCGGGTGGGTTGGGGTGTGGGTGGGGTGTTGAGGTGAAGAGAGGGGAGGGGGAGCGACCCCACCCATCGTAATACCACTACACACGGAACACACACCACCGGACCCCACACAGCCAGGCAGATCTCCATAGACGCGCACAACCACCCGACACACCCCCCCCACCCATCCCATAACCCCGTTTGGGAAGGTGCGGATGGAGGTGGGACGGCAGCCCCCCCCAGCCGGGACCCGAGGGGAGGAGAAGGGGGGAGAGAAAGGTGAGAGAGAGAGAGGAGGAAGAAGTGAAGGAGAGGAGGAGAGGGGAAGAAGAGGGAGAAGAAGAGGATGAGGAAGAGAGTAGAGACAATTGAGAAATAGTTTGGAGTAGTGTTAGCCAGATTGTGGGTGTGGACTTTAGAGTATTGTAATTTGTGGGTGGGGGCTACACTCCCTTATTGCTTGATATGACGATAGATTATGTGAAAGGGATAGAAAAACAGGTGAGAGTTAGAGGGTGGAGTGGTGGGGGAAGGGGGAGAGTTAGGCGGGAGGGGAGGGGGGTGAGTGTGGAGAGGATAGAGGTGGGAGGAATGAAGGAGGGTGGGGCCTGGGGCAGGGGAGGCAAAAGCTGGCGGTAGGGAGGGGATAGGAGGGGAGACTGAGAAGAGAAGAAGCAGAGACGGGAGAGAGAGTAAAGAAGGATGAGAGAGAAATTGGGAATTGAGATGGTAAGATAGAAAGGATAAGAACGGAAAGGAAGGTCCGGAGTGACGTGTGCAGAAAGAAGGGAGGTATGGTATCCAAGAGTAAGGGTGTGGAAGAGAGAATGACGACGCGAGTTCTGCCGGGTAACGAGACGCGTGCACATGGGAAGGTGGCGAAGGGTGAGGGCGAGAGGGAGTGGGCGAAGGAGGGGTGGGATGAGGAAGAGAAGTGTCATGAGAGACGGAAGAAGTAGGACGATGAGGGACGTGAGAGAGGAAGAAGAAAGAGAATGGAGAAGAGCGGAGACGTAAGTTGGAGATGGGGCGGGAGGGGGTTGGCAGTTGAGAGAATGGGGTGAGGGGAGGGGAGGGAGAGAAGAGAAAGAGACGAGAGTAGAAGCGGAGGCAGGGAGAAGGGAGAGAAGAGAAGAAGGAAGTGGGTGGGTGTGGAGAGAGAGACGATGATGTAGATAGGGAGTTGTATAGTAGTGTAGGGGTGAGAGGGGCTCGTGGTTTGAGGGGAGAGGCGTGTTATGGTATACACGGGCTAGTCACTTGGATGGATAGTGGAGGAGGAGTGGAGGAGTTGAGGGAGACTAGTAGAAAAAGTAAACAAAAAAAAAATTACAGAGGAACAAAAACTCATTCAAAATAAAGACGCCCACGCCCCCGTAAAATCGCCGACCGAGGTCCTTGGTAGTCGCGAATTAGGAGTGCCGGGGTTGAGGAGGGGTGTGAGTGGAGGGAAGTAGTGGTGTGGGTGAGGTGGGGGTATGGGGAGAAGGAGAAGAGTGGGGGGGGGGGGGGAAAATGGGATGTATGAAGGGGGGAATGAGAATGGCAGAAGAGATGAGAACCGGTTGAGAGTAGGGAGAGAGTGTGAGAAGGGCCTCGATGATGTGGAGAAATGAGGATATGAGTAGGGAGGGATGAGATGATATTGGAAGACAAATGGAGTGGGGTCGTGTGTTGGGAGGGGAGGAAAGGTGGAGACATGTGAGTTAGAATTGAAATTGGATGGAGGAAGTGGAGACATTTTTTTTTTTTTGGGAGGCGGATTTGTGATTTTGTCGTGTTGGGTGGTTATATTGTGGATGTGGCGGTATTAGTTGATCAAAGAAGGGATAAAATGGAAGGGGATTATGTTGGGGCATGATTTGGAGAGAGGTCGCTGACAGCGCGTAGCTTTATGGGGATGAGGCCCGAGGTGTGTTGAGTAGATGAGAGGAGTTTGGGTGGTTGGGGTTGGTGTAGGGTGGTTGTGGAAAAAGGGTGTGGGGGGTATGTACTGGTGATTTAATGTGGGTGGGCGGGGGGGAAGGGGAGGGGGCTGGATCGGGGGGGGGGGAGGGGGGGGGGTGTTGGGGTTGGGGGGGGAGCGGGGGTGGTGAGGAGGGGGAGGGGGGGGGGTGGCGGGGGCGGAACATGCGTTTTTGGGTGTTGGGTTTGTGTGGTTTGGTTATTCATGTTTTTTTTTTTACTCTTGCCGTTTGTTTGGTTTTTTTTTTTTTTTATTTTTTGTTTATTTTTGGGTTTTTTTTCCTGTTTTTTTAGTTTTTTTTTAGTTGTTTTAGGAGCGATTACATCGCGATGAAAGTGATTCTGCGCCCCCTTCCTTTCCAGCCCCAATCAATAATCAACCGGATCCCCGAACCACAGCGATCCCCAGGAACATTAAACCCATTTAACAGACATCCCACACACTGGATTACAATTGGGACACATATACCAAACCATATTGGACCGAAAACCACGGGGTGGGAGGAGGAAAAACCGATGTTCTCGGAAGAGTGGGTTTCATTCCCACACCACGGAATATAGTGGGGAGACGTACAAACTTCAGTTTAAAGTTATGCCATGGATCGATCCACGGGTCTATGGGGCGCTCTAAGACGACTGTGTCCACATAACTCTATCGCAGACGCCTCCCGTTGCGCCCACATCTATGTCTAAGACTGCTTCATGTGTATGCTAATACATTGGACAACATTATGGCCACGTTCCATCGTGTTTGGTTTGGGATTTAGAAGAATTGCAAAGTGAATGTGTTAATCCCACAGTCCATCACCAGTCAAACTGGATTTCGCATCAATCATTCTGTATACACCCGCTGCTTCGGATAAAACAGCAAATAATTGAAATGCCTGTACAATTCTGGTCATTCATATACTCCAGGGCCTTCCGTGTGTGGTCGACGTTGATCATTTGATCATTCACACTGGTGACTAGTTTACCACGCACGCATTCACTTCCTGCCCCAATGGGTTGTTTTCACTGATACAATTAACCTGCAAAGCCTTAAGTTTCGGGAGGAGGGAAAAAAAACCGAAGACAATTGTAGGAACTCCCAGGGAGGCAAGCAGTGGTTTTGCAAACAGATAGCACCTTAGGTCCTGGTTCAATGCCGGAGTTTTGGCGCTGTGATTCAGTTCGCTCTGGCCCTGCCCTCTGAGCCAGTGCGCCGACGACCCGAACTTGTGGTATCTCGTGTAAGTCTCTATCACTACCAGCAATATGTTTTTATTGGGGGAAGGAGGAATAAAAGGGATAAAAGGAAAGGAATGTGGGGATTCAGTTACACACCGCTCTCACACGCCGTGCCTTTCCTTCTTCACAATCTACTGTAATTAAATATCAAATATTCGATATTAATTATATAATGTTTGGGCCGAAACAACTTTTTCTAGTAATTGTGGTTTTGAGAGTAGTTGAGGAACGTGTTGCAATTGTATGGCGAGTTTGGTGAGCATGAGACCGCATTTAGGATAAGTTGTGTTCCGTTCTGGGGGGCAACCACGGCACCATGTTGTTTTTGTAAAAGAAATATAAAGGAAAAATAATTGAATTAGAAAAAGTTAATATATTGTCAAGCTTGAAAGGGTTTGTTTTGTTTTTGAGAGAATGAATTTTTTAACAGGTTATTTCCTGGGGAACTAGAGGGTTGGGTGAGCTTATTAGGGACGAAGTGCGGTTTTTAGTAGCTGTGATCTCTATTCCCTTGGTGAGCGCAGGTGTGGTGAGGGTGGGGGTGGAGGGTGTGGGGGATGGTGATGGTGATATTTTTAGTGTTGTATAATAATTCATGATGAGGACAAGCATGGTAGATTCACACTCTTTCCCAGATTTGAAAAACGAGGAACTGTGGATAAGTTCAAGGTTAAGTGTAAAATATTTAACTTGGAACCTGAGGAATAATGTTTTCACAACTAAAGTGTGGTGGGTGTATGGAACACGCTGGTAGATGAGGTAGTTATAGTTGAGGATGGCTGGGACTATACCAACGTTTTAAGAAACAGTTTTTTTTTAATACGGTACAGTTTATAGGTATGGTTGGTGGGATAGGGAACAAGCGCAGCAGGTTGGGACTAGTTTAGCTGGGGCATGTTGGCTGGTTTGGGCCGTTGAGGTTCGATGGGCCGGTTTCCACTCGCTAAAACTTATGACTAAAATTATGGACTAAAAGTGTCAATTATTTGGGGGTATTATAGAGGAATGTATTAATAGGATTGGAATTGGAAAAGGAAAATAAATTGACTCATCAAGTGGCATTCTCATGGGAACTCGATGGCGGAGAAGGCCAATAGAGAGAAGGGGATGCCTATCACGTGTAAACAACACTGAGATGTTATGTAATTGATTACCTGTCCACGCGCAGGGCCCACGGACCAGTGCAAAGGGGTATCTTGTGCTTAAGCTGGATTCACATTTTGGACTATTTGTGTAGTTGGGCATAAACGACTCCGTTTTGGTGACTGAAACATTACTTGGAATCCAACTTTCTGCCAATCGTAACCAACGTATTGCCGAACACCATGGACAACGTTATCTTGTTATGTATCCCACCCTCATGGTCCTTTTAACTAAAGTGTGTGGGTTTACGCTCACGTTCGTCCGTTCGTTTTAGTAACACACTGAATTGGGTTGGGCTATCTTCCGACAATTCGCGGTGAGTGGAGGGATCTGGACATCGGTCCGTCACTCGGTGTGCAGCGCATGTTTGAAATTTACCGGATTCAGATGGAATAGAATGGCGTAAGCCTGCGGGCTATCTAGTGGACGATAGTGGAATAACATGGTGATGAAACTCAACCAGTTCCTCACTGGATATCGTACTTAGATTTCCAGATGGTCCTTCCAGAAATTGTGGTTCGATTTCCCTACACGGCCCTCTGGCAAATGGAGCTCGCAAATATATGGAAGTTTTTATGCCGCGATTCGTAAGAGTAACGTTAGAATCTCTTTTATAGAATTATCAATAGAGGTGTTACCAGCAAGGAAAACAGTGTCGATTAAGCCCAATTGCCCCACGCTCCAACTATCCCAACTAAACAGTCCCACCTGCCTGTTGCGTTTGACAATATCTGCAATCTGTTCTGTCACGTAGCTGTCTATATATCTTCTTAAATGTTATGATACTCTCACCCTCAAACTACCTCCTAGAAATAGGAAAGCATAGAAAATAGTTGCAGGTGGAGGCCATTCGGTCCTTCGAGCCAGCACAGCCATCAGTGTTGATCATGGCTGATTGTACACTATCCAATAACCTGCTTCTCCCATATCTTTGCCTCCAATAAGCCCTATAGTCTATCTTAACTCACTCTTATCCATCCAGTGACTTGGACCCATGCCTCTGTGGCCAGGAATTTAATAAATCACATTTCTCTGGGAAAACGTGTTTTTCTCACATCTGCCTGTATTGACATCCCTTAATTGTGGCCCTGTTCTGGATTCGCCCCACGTTGGGAAAATTTTTCGTGCATCTTGCTTGTCCGTCCTTTTATATTTTTTGTTTTCGATATGATGCCCCCCTCATCCTTCTAAATCAGTGAATACAAGCATTGTCTTTTCAATATTTCCTCATATGACAGTCAGCGGTGTCACTGTGCCGCCATTCTATACGGATGTGTCTGTATCACGTAGTACAATACAAAATGTGCCTAAGTGGACAAGGTAATCCGTTTCGATATCTGCCCTACCGACTCTAAGTATGTCCGCACTGCATACACTATTTATATCTCAGATCTTCTGTATAGCGTGGGTGAGGGGGGGAAATCACCCGTTCGTCTAAAGGGAGACAAAATAGGCGGATTATAGAATGTTTCATTGAAATGAGGACAACTTTGTACTCAAGATGTGGCCCGGTAGAATGGAACTCGATGACCGGAGTCGGTGGGAGAGGCTGCCTACTTCATCTCGTTTGAACTGCGCGGTGGCCCGGGTGCGCAGCCAGGTACAGTTTACGGCCTCACAACGACCAGATACCCTGGTTCGATTTTCGTCTATTGGTGCTGTCGGTACGGAGCGCATACGTTCTCCCTGGCGCCGACCGGGGTTATCTCCGGGTGCGGCGGTTTCCCGCAAACCCCAAAGACGTTACAGGTTTGTGCCTAGTGTGTAGGATATTGCGGTGTACGGCGTTCGCTGGTCGGCGCGGACATCGGTGGGGCAAAGTGCCCGTTTGTATGCGTCTCTACTAATATAAATACTAAGTTGCCTACTTGGACTCTTGCCCACAGGGCTGGAGACCCAGTGGTGGAGGTTAAATTTCGGATTCACTGACTAGTAGGTTCGGTAATATGTCAGGTCTCCTAGGTAAAGTTTGCCGGACACAAAATGAGTCAGTGATGAATTACAATGGGCCGGGAATGAGCTGCCTTGAAGGAAGTTATGCCCAACCAATCCACAAACGGGGCCTCAACATCTCAGCGCTTGTGCGGATTCGGACTCTGAGCCGTTCCTGTCATTTCCTGCTGTCTGCGTGTACAAATAATTGGGAACGGGTTGATGTGATTACATTTAGAGCCTAATTCCAATCTGGTCGACCACTTGTCGACTTGTTGGTAGATCCCTCGATGGTGTCAGTACCGTGATGGGATGGGCAGTTGTTAATCAATGTTGACTACATGTCGAGATGCAGCATGCTCTATAATGTACACATTGGGGAAGTCCAAGTGATACTCGACGACGTACCGAATGTCCGAATCTTTTCCGGGGTAGAGGTGGGTTCGGAAATTGCATCAATGTTATGGGTCCAGGAAGATTTTCAGAGACTTCTCGCACAGGTATTGCTGGGTTTTGGCTATCTCCACCAATCGCCCGGTCTATCGGACACAGGTTTGTGGGACCTCATCCTTCCTGCTCCGAAGTCCAGAATCAGATCCTTGGTCTTTCCTGACTTTGAGAGCATGGTTTTTGTGCTGGGAACGTGGACATACTAGATGGTGGTGTAGCCAGAATGATGGACGCCCATTGTGAGGCAGGGGGTTTGTTGAGATAGTTTCAGTGCATTCCTGAAGTACGATTGATTGAAGACACCGCAGATGATGAGCAGGGATTCAGGGTCTGGTGCTTAATAGAGTACACGACAGAGTTTAAATTATTTGTTTTAAGAAGGAACTGCAGATGCTAGAATATATAAGGTAGGCTAAAGATGTGGTTGAAAACTCAGCGGGTGCAGCAGCATCTATGGAGCGAGGGAAACAGCTACGTTTCTGGCCGTAACCTTTCTTCACACTGATGTAGAGGTTGGGAGGGGGGAGGGGGGGGTGGGTGTGGAGAAGAAATGGGGAAAGTAAGAGGAGGAGCCAGAGGGCTGAGGGGCAAGACGACAGAGCTGAGAGGGGACGGAAGACAGCATGGGCTACCGGAAATTGGAGAAAGTCATGTTTATGCCGCGGGGGAGCAACACTGGAGTATAAATTATCCAGTGTCACATTGGCGTCGTTGACTTTGTGTTCTATGTGGACGAATGGTAACGTTGAATTACCCGTCGGTTATAGGGTCGTTACTTCGTGAACTATTATATCAGGTGGTCCCCCGACATAGAAAATCATTTTTGAGACAACTTGGATGACATACGCAATTATGGTCTCACAGCGGATTGGAAGGAATACATGAAATTAAATTTGGAGCAGGTGAGAATTCAGAAATCTGTTACCGGGGCGGAAGAGTTTGAGATTGAAGATGAGCAGGGACAGGTTGGAACGTTTTCACCGCGACATATGAAATCGTTGTGTTGACATTACTGATGTATACTTTAATCTGCAGGGGTAAGAACATGAGACGGTTACTAGTCGTTTTTCCCAAGCCTGGTTGAGTCTAAAGTGGAAGACTCCAGAGTGGATTTATCAGAAGGTATGTGGAACTATTTTTTGCAAAGGTGGTGTGGTGAGGTGAAATTTGCTGCAAGGGGAAGCTGAAGAGATGGGCTTCGATTACAATGTTATAAGAGACATTAACGAGTTTATGTGTAGCAATGTTACATCATTTTTAGATTTTAAAAACAAAGTCTGCAATTTATTCCCATCAGATAAAGCATAAAAAGGAGTTTAATTTGACACCTTATTCACTGTCATTCTTCAGTAGTAAGAATTGTTATGGCCATTTTCATACTTCGGAAATTTGCATCTTGTTCCTATTGCTTTCCAGTGACTTAACTCAAAAGTTGTGATCGAGGGACAGTCAAAAGCCCATAACTTTCTTTAAAAATTGAGAGAGCAGTAATAAATTGTTTCAGTTATTATATGATTGAAAAGTATTCTGAAACAATATGACAATCGTACTTGGATGCTGAAATTAAAGCATATTAAATTATATCTTTAGTTAACAAATATGTAGCTAATACAAATTAAATTACCAGATCTAAACATCTATCCTTTTCTTATGAAACGATTAACATCTTAAATTAGCCTAAAGTGTCCAATTCCATTCATCACAGGAATTCACAATTATAACACTTGATTTTTATAATCTCATTGTCATGAATTTTATAAGCCAAATAGAAGGAATTTATTTTAATTCCAGTAAATTAATGGCCATTTAAAATCATCTGCGAGTGTGATTTTAGGGGAACGCGATCGATATGGAACGGTGCGGGTTGCGGTTTTGCGGTGAATGTAAACCCCATGTTCGGAGGAAAAAGTCTGCCGGTTCGTATGTGGCATTAATCACTTTTCGCAACGTTATATATTTGGATAAGGCTTCCTAAGAAGCACGTTTATATGTAAAATAAACGGCTTTCCTTTACCTGTCCGTACGTGACGTTCGTCCCCGTGTCGGAGTTTCCACGAATTAGAAGCTGATTTTTATTTTATTCCAGCGCTGAAATTGTCCAGAAATTAAAAAAAAAATTCACGAACGGAAACAATTCTTCAGCCATTTGCTTAGCTTCCACGAGAAAATATATCAGGACAGGTAGCGGAAACGATTTTATACCACCCCCCCTCAAATGCGCCAAGTCGCGCACACGGCAGTGACTGAACTGCTGCGCCGATGGAGGTAAGTTTGTAACATACTAACATATGGGATTAGAAGTGTTTGGAGCAATCGTGTACAAGTTGGGCTAGATTGGTTGGACATTTTGCGCGACGTGGACTGTTGATTCCGAAATATCTTGGTTCGTGATTTGACTATAACTCCATAAATAGCATCGTTATTGTGTGACTGTAAGGTTCTCTGAGATTATGTAGATAGTTACCCTCATTGTGCTTCAAGGACTGTCCACATTTGCGTATCATTTGGAACCCACGTATGTTCGTTAAAAAGAACATTTGATTGAAAAAAAATATTTATTTTATTATTAACCGAAGCGAACTGTTCGAAGTTCTATTTTAGACTCCTGAACTATGATATACTGATCTATTCCTGGAGAATAATTCCTGGGTGTTGTGCAATATCGAGCTATTTGAATGTTGGGGATTCCAGTGGACGGCCACATGAACTGCAGCAAGCGCGGCCTCGGAAACATCTTGTAAATGTAAAGTAACGGTCCCATCATCTTGCGCTCAATGCCGTAATAGTGATAGACCGTGCCAAAATCTTATTACAATCTTAACGGGACCGCGACTCCATATTCAGAGATATATGACGTGATCCTCGATCTCCCTGCTCTACAGTACTCCGCAGGGTTTGAACTGATCATTGAGAAAGGGACCTGGCATGACTTATCAAAATAAAGCAAATCATAAATATACGAATTAAATGCCATTACACTATTCCACTGCCAACTTTCCCAGCTGATAAAAAATCCCAATAGCTGCATCATATTCCGTCTTGGCAATGTACCACCACACTTGCTTTGTATATATTTGTAAAGTTACTAATCATACCTTGCACCATCTCAATCAGTAGGTTTACAGAGGCTTGGCAAAGTATTCATACCCCTTGGAACTTTTCCACATTTTGTCACGTTACAACCACAAACGTAAATGTATTTTATTGGGATTTTATGTGATAGACCAACACAAAGTGGGCACATAATTGTGAAGTGGGAAAGAAAATGATACATGGTTTTCAATTTTTTTTACAAATAAAAAACCTGAAAAGTGGGCGTGCAAAAGTATTCAGCCCCTTTACTCTGACACCCCTAATTAAAATCCAGTGCAACCAATTGCCTTTAGAAGTCACCTAATTAGTAAATAGAGTCCCCCACTTTGTGTTAATCTAATCTCAGTATAAATACAGCTGTTCTGTGAAGCCTCAGAGGTTTGTTAGAGAACATTAGTGAACAAACAATGTTACTTGGGCATCATGAAGCCCAAGGAACACACCAGACAGGTCAGGGATAAAGTTGTGGAGAAGTTAAAGCATGGGTTAGGTTATAAAAAAATAATCCCAAGCTTTGAACATCTCACAGAGCGCTGTTCAATCCATCATCTGAAAATGGAAAGAGTATGGACAACTGCAAACCCCTATACATGGCCGTCACCTAAATGACAGGACGGGCAAGGAGAGCAATTGATCAGAGAAGCAGCCAAGAGGGCCTTGTGGTCACTCTGGAGGAGCTGCAGAGATCCACAGCTCAGGTGGGAATATCTTGTCCACATGGGACTTAACTATTAGTCGTGCACTCCACAAATCGGCCCTTATGGAAGAGTGGCAAGAGGAAAGCCATTGTTGAAACAAAGCCATAAGAATGTCCCGTTTGCAGTTTGCCACCAGACCATGTGGGGGACACAGCAAACATGTGGAGGAAGATGCTATGGTCTGATGAGACCAAAATTTGAAGTTTTTGGCCTAAATGCAAAACGCTATGTGTGGCGGAAAACTAACACTGCACAACACCCTGAACACACTGTGAAACATGGTGCTGGCAGCATCATGCTGTGGGGGATGCTTTTTCTTCTGCAGGGACAGAGGAAGCTGGTCAGAGTTGATGGGAAGATGGATGGAGCCAAATACAGGGAAATCCTGGAAGAAAACCTGTTAGAGTCTGCAAAAGACTTGTGACTGGGGCGGAGGTTCACCTTCCAGCAGGACAACGACCCTAAACATACAGCCAGAGTACATGGAATGGTTTAGATCAAAGCATATTCGTGTGTTAGAATGGCCCAGTCAATGTCCAGACCTAAATCCAATTGAGAATTTCTGGCAAGACTTGAAAATTGCTGTTCACAGACGCTCTCCATCCAATCTGACCGAGCTTGAGCTATTTTGCAAAGAAGAATGGGCAAAAATTTAAGTCTCTAGATGTGCAATGCTGGTAGAGACATACCCCAAAGGACTTGCAGCTGTAATTGCAGCGAAAGGTGGTTCTACAAAGTATTGACTCAGGGGGGCTGAATACTTTTGCACGCCACACTTTTCAGTTTTTTATTTGTAATAACATATGGAAGCCATGTATCAATTTCCTCCCACTTCACAATTATGCACCACTTTGTGTTGGTCTATCACATAAAATCCCAATAAAATACATTTACGTTTGTGATTGTAATGTGACAATATGTGGAAAAGTTCAAGGGGTATGAATACTTTTGCAAGCCACTGTATATACATGAAACATAGAAACATAGAAAAATACAAAATAAGTGCAGGAGTAGACAATTCGGCCCTATGACTCAGCACCGCAATTCAATTTGATCATGGCTGGTCTTCCAAATCAGTCCCCCGTTCCTGCTACATCCCAAATCCTCTGATTTCCATTAGCTTAAGAGCTATAGATTTCTCTTGGAAAACACTCCGGAAATGGCCTCCACTGCCTTCGGTGGCAGAGAAGTCCACAGATTCACATCTCTCAGATGAAAACGTCTTTCCTCATCTCAGTCTAAATGGCCTTCATCACCTGATTCTTAAACTGTTACCCCTGATTCTGAACTGCACCAATATCGGGAACATTTTTCTTGCATCTAGCCCTGTCCAATCCTTTAAGTATTTTTTATATGTTTTCTGTAATCCCCCTCTCATCGTTCTAAATCCAGTGAACCCTACAAGCCCAGTCTATCCATTATTTTTCATCACATGTCAGTATCCGCCTTGCCGGATATAACCTTGGTGAACCTACGCTGCACTACCTCAATAACAAGAATACCCTTCCTCAAATTAGGAGACCAAAACAGCACACAATATGCCAGGTGCGTTCTCACCAGGGCCCTGTACAACTGCAGGAGGACCTCCTTGCTCCTATACTCAAATTCTCTTGCTGTGAAGGACAACATGCCGTTTGCTTTCTTCTGCTGTAACTGCATGCTTACTTTCAGTGACTGATGTACAAGGACACACAGGTCTCGTTGCTCCTTCCCCTTGTCCAAATCAGACACAATTCAGATAATAATCTCCCTTCTTGTATCGTGGATAACCTGACGTTTTTCCACATTATCTGCCGCGCTTCTTCCCACTCACCTAACCTATCCAAGTCACGCTGCAGCCTTCATAGTATTCTCTGCGCAGCTCACACTGCCACCCAGCTATGTGCCATCCACAAACACGGGCTTGTTACATTTAATTCCTTCGTCAAAATTGTTAATATATATTGTACGTAACTGGGGTCACAGCGCAGAGCCTTGCGGCACCTCACTAGTCACTGCCTGGCATTTCGGAAACAGCACTTCAACTCCCCCTCCCATTCCGAATCCGGCCTTTCTGTCCTGGGCCTCCTCCATGGTGTCCCACCGCAAATCGAAGGAGCAACACTACATATTTCGCTTGGGTAGTTTACACCCCAGCGGTATTAACATTGACCTCCAATTTCAGGTAGTCCCTGCGTTCTCCCTCATTCCCCTCCACTTCCCAGCTCTCCCACAGCCTATTGTCTCCGTCTTTCTTCTACCCGACCCACCCACCCCCACAGCAGTCTGAAGAAGGGTCTTCGACCAGAAACGTCGCGTATTTCCGTTCGTTCCCCAAATCGATGCTGCCTCACCCGTTGAGAGTTTCCGGCATTTTTGTCAACCCATGGAAATAGTGGTGCGCCTGCAAATGGGAAATCAGGAGAATGTAAAACTAAGTAGAATTAGGGAGGGCCCTGCTTCTTTCCGAGAATGTTTCTACTTCTCTCTGTGAAGTCTCACTCTGTGTTTTCCTGTTTGTGTCTGCTGGTGTTCCCAGCTCAATGTGCGCTCCTGACGGTCTCTATGAAATAACTCCTACCGTGCGTGAGAAGAAACACACATGAACACACACCCACCAACCCAGCCAAATAAACAATAAAATGGCCAAACTGGAGTAAATAACATTACTGAGCATTGGCCTGTCGCACTGTGTCCCTTCATTACATTCTCTGTGTTCCACGTCCGGGCTCGCCTCAGCAATCCGTGGGGATTGTTCCCTATTACTCTGTTTCTCGGCCACATTTTGCGAAATCCGAAAACCTACTGTGCTTCTGCTCCCTGCTACAAACAACAATTGAAGCAGAAGGATCGATGAGGAGAGTTGTGAGAATTGGTCAACGGGCACGCAATGATATCTTACGCGACTGGTTTGAGTCATTAACCTGAATGAGTACTCCACTGTGGAGTGACTGACTTCGGCAGCAAGTGACATATGCATGTGGGCGGCTGTGTGCCGACGACGTCAATACGAGTGTTCCTCAAACGGAAAACATGGACCTTCACAGGTGAAGGCCAGGCCAGATGCACACAAAAGTCATAAGATCCCGAGCAGCAAAAGAAAGCGCGATATGATCTCCGTAAAGTTATCAAGATGCCAAGAGACAACAAACGGTACAAACCTGCGTCCCAGTAATAATCACTGGAACACACGGAGAAGGAGGCCAGGTCTGAATAAAATAACTGGATTACAAAAGCAAGTTCAGGCAGCATCATTGGTGACAGTAGGACGTTACCCGATGAACTGAATGCTTTCTCTGCCGCTTGGAGCAGAAGGTCCTTCTACCTCCAGTGTGCCTCTCCCCAGGGTGACAGTAGCAGAGGTTAGATCGTCTTACAGAGGGTAATCCACGAAAAAGCAATTGGCCTGACGGTGTTCTTAACCATGTCCTTTGTAGTTGCGCAGACCATCTATCGGCAGTATGACCATTGGGGACAACTTTAATCCTCCCTACTCCGTTCTCAGGTACGACCTGCTTCAAGAAGACCGCATGCCGAAGAAAAGCAAGACCTCAAGCCTAAACATCTACCGTCCGGTGGCCTTGACATGCACTATAATGAAATGTTTTGAGATGCTACTGATGGAACGCATTTAAACCCAGTCTACCGAGCGGCCTTGACCCCACTGCCGTTCGCCCTACCGCCTCAACAGGTCCACGGATAATGCCATCACCCCAGCCCCACACTCATCCCCAGAACACTGGGTAAGTGAGACACCTGCGTCACACTCTACACAGAGACTGCAGCTCTGCCTTAAATCCATTATACCATCCAAGCTTATCATCGAACTCGCGGGGAGTATTCTGCATTTCGTTTCATCCTTTTTGCTGTATCTGATGCATTTGAGTTTGATCTGTTTGTATCTATGTGCGGTATATCTGATTGAGTGAATAGCATGAAAAGTCAAACTTTCCACTGTACCTCGGTGCATTGTGGCATTAATAGCCCGAAAACCGGACCTAACAATTGACATCAGTAACAACTATGATAAGTGCGGGAATGTTCGTACAATGCTGGAGACAAAGATAGGCGATGTGACACTAATGGCAAGGCCGGATTAGATGAAGAGAGGTCTTAAGCTGTTCCACTTGTGAGGCCCCTCCCAATCCCCCACCCTCACCAAACTAGAGGAAGATGGTCCGCCAGATTGACACCAATTTGCAGCCGAGCGTACCCAATGAGATAAAGGGGCTAGAAAGCAGCGCTTTTTAATTTATTTATTTATTGCCCGTGCTAGTGTCGAGTTATTGGCTTAAAACATTATTATTCTGAAATGGAAGGGCAAGAAAAATTACTGAATGGGTTGTTTTAGAGACTATAGTGCGTTGTGCCAGCATATGTAAGAAAGGACTATGACAGTGTCAAAAAATATTAGACACCTTGCAGGCTTCTCACTTAATTTGTTCTCTCTTTGTCGGGATCATCGGAACTTCTCTCCCCTCAATCGGGGATATTGCGACCAAACGGTTGCGTGTCAAAAGCAAGCAGTATTATATAAAATCCCACACATCTCCATCACGGACTGTTCACTCTGCTGCCCTCGGGCAAAATATATCGTAGCATAAGAAGCAGAACATCAAGTTTCTGCAACACCTTCTTCCCACGAGCCAACAGACTCCTGAATGTCATCTGCCACCATTGTCTATTTATCCTTTTATCTTTTTATCTATTTTTATCCATTTTATCCTTCTGTTAATTATCGTGTTGTACATGGGAGCAAAAAGCAACGGAATTTCGTTTGGAATTTGCTATAGCGATGTTTTTCTAAATGACAATAAAGTTTGTTTGACTTTGACTTGACTTTGTCATCCGGGCAACCTTGGCAGCTTTATGAACAGCCAAATGACAGTTTAGGTGGCCATTTAAGGCTTGCATGAGCGTGCGATAATGTGCTCGGACGAAGCGCGTAGTTACCAGTCGGAATTATGCTCAATGAAGCACTTCACATGTTATTTCTGCTTCAATAAAGTCACAAAAACAAAATATATCAATCAAGACATGATATATAGGCCACAATGACATGCAGCAAAAATACAATACAGGTATCTCAACTATTTTTAACACGTTGCAAAGAATGCAATTTCTATTATTTCATTTCCACTTCCAAACAAAAATGTGGTTCGGATTATACAGCTATGATCAACCTCGGTGAAACCAAGCGTAGGCTTGGTGATCGCTTCGCACAACACCTTCCGCTCAGTTTGCAATAACCAACCTGATCTCCTGGTGGCTCAACACTTCATCTCCCCTTCCCATTCCGAATCCGACCTTTTCTTGTCCGGGCCTCCTCCATGGCCAGAGTGAGGCCCATGCATATTGGAGGAGCTCAGAACCTCATATTTGCTTGGATAGTTTACACCCCAGCGGTATGAACATTGGCTTTCTCTAATTTCAGGTACTCCTTGCTTTTCTCCCTCCTTACCCTCCCATTGCTATCCCGATCTCCGCCTCTTCCTTTCTTTTTGGTGCCCCTTCCCCCCCCCCCCCCCCCCCCGGACATCAATCTGAAGAAAGGTTGTCGACCCGAAACGTCGTCTATTCCTTCGCTCCATCGATGTTGCCGCACCCGACTGATTTTCTCCAGCTTGGACCCATGGGATACAAACCACTGGCCACATCTTCCCATCTCCTCCCTGTTGGCTTTCCGTAGAGACCACTCCCTCCGTAACTCTCTGGTCAATTCATCCCTCGCACCCAAACCACCCCCTCTCCTGGCACTTTCCCTAGCAAAATCACAGGAAAGCTAATACTTGTCGCTTTACCTCCCCCCTCATGACTCCATTCAAGGACCAAGCAGTCTTTCCAGGTGCGGCAAAGTTCACCTGCACCTCCTCCAACCTCATCTATTGCATCCACTGCTCTAGGTGTCAGCTGCTCTACATCAGTGAGACCAAGCGTAGGCTTGGCATCTCTTCGCCCAACACCTCCGCTCGGTCCGCATTAAACCAACCTGGATCTTCCGGTGGCTCAGCACTTCAACTCCCCCCTCCCATTTACGAATCCGACCTTTCTGTCCTGGGCTGTCTGTGCCAGAGTGAGGCCCACCGTTAAATGGAGGAAGACAGCAAATTGGAT
This sequence comes from Okamejei kenojei, assembly GCA_035221665.1. NCBI lineage: Eukaryota > Metazoa > Chordata > Chondrichthyes > Rajiformes > Rajidae > Okamejei > Okamejei kenojei. Next base: position 19,763 of record JAVHYY010000776.1, read on the forward strand.
GTCGCTTGGGTAGTTATACCCCAGCGGTGACCAAATGAACATTGACTTCTTCAAGGTAATCCCTGCTTTCTCCTCCCCTTCCCAGCTCTCCTCAGCCGATTGCCTTCGCCTCTTCCTTTCTTCTTCGCGTCCCCCCCCCCACCGCTCATCAGTCTGAAGAAGGGTCTCGACCGAAACGTCGCCTAATTCTCCTGCTATTCCTTATACCCTTCTGACCTCATAACCTTTAAAGATCTGTTTACTGCTGCGTATTTGGAATAATTAAATATACTATCGTGTGACAGTCACACGCTTGTAACATGTGGCACGAACTTGAGATCGATATTGTTTCTTGGATCCTTAGCCACGGACACAAGACCATATTTTACACTTACGTGTTGGCTTCTGGACGTGAAAATAAGCCAGGCATTGTCGGTTGTGGTCAGAATGGCAAGCGGTCCAAGGCGCTGCCGTCAGATCACATTATCTACTAATTTGAATCCCACTCCAGTTCAATGAGGCAAGTTGAAATCAGCTGTTTCTCTGCTTGGTTTGCTTGTTGTCTTCTGCTGAACCTCATTTTTATCTCGTGCATTCATCCTTCTGGAGTGGAAACGCACGCCATCCTTCAAACGAGCACACATCTTCTCTCTTTTAAAACAAAATCTGTGCATCCTATCGATGGTGCGGATTATATACTCAATTACTAAAATTAATGACTTGGTCAATTTTGGGGCAACACATTAGATAGTAATTTAGGGGAAGGTCCTTATGGTTATTATGGGAGAGCAGTAGTAAATGTTCAATTAGGGAAGGACACCTGTAAATAGGGATTTGCGGGAACACTGTCAATTAAGTATTGCAGGTGGATAAGCAGCACATATTGAATTAGCGAAGGGAAACAATAAATGTAGAAACAGCACTTCAACTCCCCCTCCCATTCCGAATCCGACCTTTCTGTCCTGGGACTTCTCCATGGCCAGAGCGAGTCCCACCACAAATTGGAGGCGCAGCACCTCATATTTCGCTTGTGTAGTTTACACCCCAGCGGTATGAACATTGACTTCTCCAATTTCAGGTGGTCCTTGTTTTCTCCATTCTTCCCCACTCCTTCCAAGCTCTCCCAACGCCCACTGCTTCCGCCTCTTCCTTTCTTCTTCCCGACCCCTTCCATCCCCACACCAATATGAACAAGGGTCTCGACCCGAAACGTCGCCTATTCCTTCGCTCCATAGATGCTGCATCACCTGCTGAGTTTCTGCTGCATTTTTGTCCACCGTGGAAATAGGGGAGTGCGCCTGCAAATGGGAAATCAGGAGAAGGCAAATCTAAGTAGAATTTGGGTGGGCCCGATTTTTCCGAGAATGTTTCTACTTCTCTCATTGAGTATTCATGTTTCATTCTGTGTTTTCCTGTTTGTGTCTGCTGGTGTTCCCAGCTGAATGTGCGCTCCTGACGGTCTCTATGAAATAACTCCTACCGTGTGTGAGAAGAAACACACATGAACACACCAACCCAGCTAAATAAACAATAAAATTACCAAACTGGAACAAGTAACATTACTGAGCATTGGCCTGTCCCACGGTGTCCATTCACTACACTCTATGTGTTCCCACGTCCAGGCTCGCCTCAGCATGCACTTATGGATTGTTCCCGATTACTCTGCCCTCGGCCACATTTTGGGGAATCTGAAAAACCTATTTGTGCTTCTGCTCCCTGCCTACAAACAACAATTGAAGCAGAAGGATCCGATGAAGAGAGTTGTGAGAACCTGGTCAACGGACACGGATGATATCTCACGCGACTGCTGTGATTCAGTGGGACTGGTCCATATTCAGGGATTCTGCAGTTGACGTGAATGAGTACGCCACTGCAGTGGCTGACTTCGTCACCAAGTTAGTGGGCGACTGTATGCCGACGACGTCAATCCGAGTGTTCCCCAAACGGAAAACATGGAACTTCACAGGTGAAGGCCAGGACAGGTGCATACAAGTTCAAAAGATCCCGAGCAGCAAAATAAAATTCCGATATGATCTCCGTAAAGTTATCAAGGATGCCAAGAGACAATACCGGTACAAACTTGCGTCCCGGTATAATCAGTGGAACACACGGAGGACGTGGTCTGAATAAAATAACTGGATATAAAGCAAGTTCAGGCAACATCATTGGTGAAAGTAGGACCTTACCGATGAACTGAATGCTTTCTCTGCCCGCTTGGAGCAGAAGGCCAGCGGTCCCTTCAGACTCCAGTGTGCCTCTCCCCCAGGGTGACAGTAGCAGAGGTTAGATCGGCCTTCCTGAGGGTAAACCCACGAAAAGCAAACTGGCCCAGACGATGTTCTTAACCATGTCCTTTGCAGTTGCGCGGACCATCTCCCGGGAGCATTTTGGGAAATATTTAATCTCCCCAACTCCGTTCGCAGGTACGACCTGCTTCAAGATGACCACCATCACCCCACTGCCGAAGAAAAGCAAGGCCTCAAGCCTAAACAACTACCGTCCGGTGGCCTTGACATCCACCATCATGAAATGTTTTGCGAGGCTACTTATGGAACGCATTAAATCCAGTCTACCGAGCGGACTTGACCCACTGCCGTTCGCCTACCGCCTCAGCAGGTCCACGGATAATGCCATCACCCTAGTCCTACACTCATCCCCAGAACACCTGGATAAAAGAGACACCTACGTGGAATGATGAATACATCGAATATCAGAATCGAGCGTCCTCATAAATGCTCTAATATTGGCGAAACAAATGCTAATTTCGCAAAACACAAGCACACCTGAGTTAGTGTGGATTGCATCGTCATCGCACCTGAATATTGCTTCAAATCTGTTCGCCGAACGTTTATTGCTCAACAGGAATAGCCAATAATGCCTCCTTACTGCTACTGTCGAGCTCGCAGTTACATTCCACACGTTGTGGCTGTAGCGTCATATGTCGGCGCACCAGCGTCAACATCTCTAAACTAACGTTTCTGATAGTTTGTTCCATATACCCAGCACCCTCTGAGTGGAAAGGTCTTCCATTCAAGCTCCTTGTAAATTTTGCCTCCTTATATTAACCCTCTGAAGTGCCTTCAGTAATTCTTCGACGGTAACACTGACTGTTCTCAAGACACTTCCAATGACTGCCCCAAGATCCTCCGTCCTACTGCTTTTCTCCTCGATAAATACAGAGAGATACTCATTCAGGATCTTGTCCATCTCCTGTGGCTCCACACAGAGGTGACCACTTTGATTCATGAGAGGTCCCACTCTCTCTCGAATTTGTCGTTTCCCCTTGGCCGCAGGCTGTTATGCTTTGTCGTTATATCTTCCAAGGAACACGATACGCGTTTCAACTCGGTGCAGAGACTGAAGTCGAGATTTATCCCACGGAAAAAATGGCCGTCAAATCGCCGTTTATCCGATCGTCTACACTGTGGAGTTTGGAACCACGACAAGTGATTTTATTGACACAATAAATGTAGGCTTCTGCGAGGCCTTGACTGGATGGATATTAACCGAATAAACCGGTTGCTGGATAATTTAGTTAGATAAATGTTTCAGAATACGAATTGAGTGACTGAGATAAGGTGGAATTTATCCTGGCAAACATATCGGAATACAGTGTACCTCCTACTCAGAAAATAGTGATGCTCATGTACAAATATGGCTGGGCGAACATGTTTTTGAACAATAGGGGAATGAAGATAATGTAATCAGGTATGAAATGATAGCGTCCGAGGTCAGTTCTGTAACTGCGCACCGCGGGACATACGAATAGCTTATTACCCTCCGTTATCAGGCCTCAGTCCCTCCAGAGTTCGGGTACTGTTCAATTTGCCCCTAACTTCATTTCTTTATCATCCTTGAAAACATTAGCGACGCAGTGGTGCTGGTTTCCGACGGGTAAATGGCGGCGTTGGACTTTGTCTCACAACAGCCTCTAACCCATTGTGAATATTGGGCGTTGTCTCACAAACGGATGAACGACGATGCGATACAATGGTGAAAACTGTGTTCTGCCCTCTGTATCGTCCACTTTGCTTCATCTATTTACATAGTCATAGACCATCAGCCCAGCTTGCCCTCACCGACCAATGTATCCCATCTACACTAGTCCCACCTACTATTCCTTCACATTTTCAATCTTTCCTATTCACGTACCTGTCCAAATGTATTTACATTTTGTGATAGTTTTAGCCTGAACTACCTCCTCTGGCAGCTCGGTCTATATACCCACTAACCCCTGTGCGAATCCACACACTGATCACCCTCTGCGTTTATACAAAGATTTCACCACTCTCTGTCGTCGTGTTTGAACTGATTGAATCTGGATCTGTTATATCTGGTCAGTTTGGACAGCATTCGCAACCAAGATTTAGACTGTACCTTGATACATGTGATAATAATAAACGTAAGGCTAAAACATAACGTCTTTCACATCTTAATTGCTCACAACATCACGAACCCAACGGGGTGTCCGATGGCTCACAGAAGCACTGCATCATACATCGTTCCAGCTGTGGACCTCGGCGCAGTCAAATGATACGTTTTGCTCATTGTACTAACATTGCGTTTTTACAGAATTTGAATTCACCAACTGCACATGGTCAGTTCCACGGAGGACGGAATTATGAAATGTGGCCTGAGCAAATCATGTTCATCCTTACAAAACCCACAGACAATTCTGGGATTCGTAGAAATAAAAGGCATTAATGACCATTACATCACGAACAATATTTTTGTATTCTGTACATTCCCCTTTGTTCTATCTGATGTATCTGAGTTTGAACTATTTGTACCTATGCACGATCTATTTCTCGATACATATCACAATGGCAAACATTTGCTTAACCTTACCAATGATAATAATATGAGAAAAGTGACATTTATGATCAGGGCGGGAATGTTCGTAGAATGATGGATACTACGAGTGTCCACGTGAAACACACGTTATCGCTATCTAAGATGGTTTTTGATTCCTTGACCTGGGTAAAGGTGCATTTGCCTTATCTATTGTCCTCATGATTGTATACATAATCATGAGATCATCCCGCATCCTGTGGCACTATAAGGAATAATGTCCCACACCTCTCATTATAACTCGCCGCATTGAAGGAAAAAGTAGCGAACCCCTGCCATAACTAGCGACGGTGATGCCACATGGAGAGGATTGTGCAAGACTGGGTCATGTGTCACAGAGTCATATAGCAGAGAAGCAGGCCCTGCAACGGTCTATGTCAGTAGTATCTGCAGTGTATTTGGGTGCTTTGAACTGACTTAAAAGAACACTCAGATACAGGAGTAAACTAACAAGCTTCTTTATTCTAGGACGCCACCTTGAGTCTCCCTCAGCGCATGCGTCCCCACGCAGAAGACATAACATATGCTAATTATATCACTGCACCCCCTTTAACTTGGAGGCAGGTAACACCATTTACATTATGTACATTACAATGGGTCTTTGTCCCAAACATTACGGAGGGCACTGTGCATCCCATAATAATTCGCAGCACTCAGGGGTCAATATGTTAGGGACAATACTGCGGAATATAGTCTTTGCTGACTCAGCCTTGTACTAATCCCAACAACACTGCACTCCTTCACTTCATTCACAAGGGACTGTGAAAAGTTGTATTAAATAACAAGCAGCAATTTGCAAAACAGAAACACTGATGGCAGAAATTGAACAGCTGGAAGCAAGAAGCACCACCAACAGCATGATCTATCTGATGTATCTGAGTTTGAACTATTTGTACCTATGCACGATCTATCCGATCTGAGTGGATAGGATGCAAAACAACACTTTTCACTATTTCTCGATACATATCACAATGGCAAACATTTGCTTAACCTTACCAATGATAATAATATGAGAAAAGTTATATTTATGATCAGGGCGGGAATGTTCGTAGAATGATGGATACTACGATTGTCCACGTGAAACGCACGTGCAAAGAGCATGATCTGCACTTACAGAACTCACAAATGTCTTAATCCTGAAAAGGTTGATTTGGTGATTCTTCTGACGTTGTTCCCATTCAAATCCCTGAAATTAAACAATGTCAAAGTGGCTGACAATAAAACAGGGAGAGACAACACGACAGGAGCTGAAGCGTAACCAAGGGTGCAAACCAAAGACCAGATCTGGGCCTGGTTATTGATATTTCACTCGGTGACACGAGTCATTTTTCGGTTTGTCGGGAACAGTGATAAAACCAGGACGTGCCTGCCCACGCCCCAAACACTGTGCACCCATCTGAAGTAGTTTTGAAAATATTTGATCGGCAGGTAATTTTATCCTTTCTGTCTCTGCGTGCATTTGATTTTAAAAATGCGAAGGGCCGAATGGCCTACTCACTCCTGCACATATTGTCTATAATAGATCATAAATAACGATTGCAGTGTGTAAGGTTGATTTGCAGAATAACCACTAGGACGTTCCCCTGAGTTAAGGGCCTATCCCACTTACGTGTCCCTGGCACGCTAATTACGCGACCTTGTGGTGGCGTTGAGGCGCGAAGGTCGCGCGCGACTTCATTCGACCGCACAGACGTCTGGAGCGCGTGACGTCTTTTGAAGATGGACACAAATTGCAGGAGTAACTCAGCGCGACCGGCAGCATCTCTGGAGAGAAGCAATGGGTGATGTTTCGCGTCGTGACTCTCCTTCAGTCTGAAAGAAGGGTCTTACCCAAAACGTCACCCATTGCTTCTCTCCAGATATTGCAGAGTCCCGCTGAGTTTTTAAAAAGAGAGAAGACATGTGATCGTTTTTCGAAGGATGGCGTGCGTTCCACTTTGGAAGGATAATGCAACGAGATAGAAATGAGGTCCAGTGGAAGACAACAAGCAAACAAAGTTGAGAAACAGCTGATTTAAACTTGCCACATTGACTGGAGTGGGATTCAAATCAGTAGATAATGTGATCTGACGGCAGCGCCTTAGACCGCTTGCCATTCTGACCACAACCGACAAGGCCTGGCTTATTTTCACTCCAGAAACCAACACGAAAGTGTAAAATATCGCCATGTGTCTGTGGCTACGGATCCAAGAAACAATATCGATCTCAAGTTCGTGCCACATGTTACAAGCGTGTGACCATCCCACGATAGTATATTCAATTATTTCAAATACACAGAGTAAATGGATCTTTAAAGGTTATAAGGTCAGAAGGGCATAAAGAATAGCAGTAGAATTAGGCCAGTCGGCTCATCAAATCTACTCCGCCATACCATCATGGCTGATCTATCTCTCCCTCCGAACCCTATCCTTTCCATAACCTCTGACCCCGGTATAATCAAGAATCTATCTATCTCTGCCTTAACAAATATCCAATCATTTGGCCTCGACAGCCTTCTGTGGCAAATAATTCCACGGACGCACCAACCTCTGACCAAATACATTTCCGCAACTCCTTCCATAAAAGAACGTCCTTTAATTCTGATGCTATGTCCTCCAGTTCTAGACTCACTCACTATGAAAACATCCTCTGCACATCCACTCGATCCAAGCCTTTCACTATTGTGTATGATTCAATGAGGTTCCTACGTCATTCTTCTAAACTCCAACGAGTACGTGCCCAGTCCCGACCAATGCTCGGTCATAGGTTAACTAACTCATTCCTGGGATCATTTTTCCTAAACCTCCTGCTTACCCTATCCACAGCCAGCACATCCTTCCTCAGATATGGTTCCCAACATTTCTCACAGTATTCCAAATGCGGCCTGACCAGTGCCTTATTGAGCCTCAACATTACACCTCTGTTTTTGTATACAAGCCCTCTTGAAATAAATGCTAGCATTGAGTTTGCTTTCTTTTTTACCGATTCGACTTGCAGATTAACTTTTTGGGAATACTGCACCAGCACTCCCAAGTCCCTTTGAACCACCGAATTATGGATTCTCACCTCATTTAGAAAATAGACCACGTCTTTACTCCTTCTTCAAAAATGCATGTCCACACTTTGCTGCACTATATTCCATCTATTTGCCACTTCTTTGCCCACTCTCCCAACCAGTCCCTGTCCTTCTGCAAATTCCCTGCTTTCTCCCACACTACCTGCCCCTCCATCTATTTTCGTAACACCCGCAAACCTTGCCACAAAACCTTCACCCCCCACGTCCAAATCATTAATGTACAACGTGAAGAGTAGCGGTCCCAGCACCGACCTTTGCGGCACTCCACTACCACTGGCAACTATCAAGAAAAAGTCCCCTTAATTGCCACTCTTTGTCTTCTGCCATCCATCCAACCTGCGATCCCTGTTAGTATATGCTTTTTGCTCGTGGGCTCTCATCTTTCTAAGCAGCCTAACATGTGGCACATTATCAAAGCCTTTCTGAAAATCTAAGTGAACAACATCTAAAGAAAATTCAAAGAATCCCAGCGAATTTGTCAAGCAAGACATGCCCTACACAAAGCCATGCTGACTTCAGCCTATTTTATCCTGAACCTCGTAGTACTCCGTAATCTCATCATTTATAATGGAATCTAATATCTTACCAACCACCGTAGTCAGTAGAACCGGCCTCTGGTTCCCGCTATTCTGCCTTGCTCTTTTTTTGTGCACCGCGGTAATATTGGCAATTTTACAATCACCTAATTCTACTCCTGAAACTTCATTAGGTACCACTCCTGACTCTGAAGTGAACATTTTATACTTTACCGCCTGAATCGCGAAACATACCACGAAACAAACAAACATTCAGCCAGTTAATTAATCCAAATGAAACCGCTTCATGTAGGTTTGCTCAGACGTTGCCGTCTTCAGGTGAAGCTGCTACTGCGGCAGCATTCGGCATTGTGTTATGGGAGAGAGCCCCAATCACAGTGAAAGACCTGACAACCCGGAGACCCAGAACAACGTCCAATTTGTGTTTAGTTACGATTGATTGATTTCTGCCATTTGAATGAAGCACGTCTCTGCTCCACATCCAGATTCTGTTCCGTACCAAGGAGATAAAGAATGAAGACACAAGGAACAACAGATGCTGGTTTGCATTGAACACACAGCAGGCCACGCGAGATTCGTGGAATGAGAAACAGAGTTAACCATTCCACGCGAACCTAAACATTAAACGGATTTTAGCTCTGCAGGTCCGTGACTATTGACATGCCTCATGCGGCAGCGGTGGTTCCATTACTGTCTGCCATATAGATTGGGCTAACCGCATTGGTAATAACCCTGAGGAGGAGGATTTCCAGGAGTGTATACGGGAGGGTTTGCGCTGCCAATATGTAGAGATACCAAGTGGAGGGCAGGACATCTAGACTGACATTGTGTAATGATGAAGGATCAGTTAGCAATCGTGTTGCAAAGCACATTGTGCAACAGTGATCATTATATGGTGGAATTCTGCATTATGATGGAGGGCGACAAGGTTAATTCAGAGACGAGAGTCATGAACTGCAAGAAAGGCGACTTTGATGGTACGAGACGGGAATTGGCGATGATAGACTGACAAATGATAACTAAAGGATTGACGATGGAGATGCAATGGCAAAGATTTAAAGATCGCATGGATTAATTACAAAAAATGTTCATTCCTGTCAGGCGTAAAACAAATGGGGAAGGCGCCTCATCCGTGGCGAACGAGGGAAATTAGGGAGAGTGTTAAATCCATGGAAGAGGCACGTAAACTGGCCAGAGGAAGAAGCTAACCGGAGGACTGAGAAATATTCAGAATTCAACAAAGGAGGATAAAAGGGTTAATCAAGAGGGGGGAGGGGTTGTGGGTGGGGGAGCATGAAGGAAAGCTTGCGGAGAATATAAAACTGTCTGATAAAGCTTCTTTAGATATGTGAAGAGGTAAGGATTAATGAAAAATTAATGAAGGTCCCTTGCAGTCAAAAACCGGTGAATTTATAATGGGGAACAAGGAACTGGCTGATCAGTTAAATAAATACTTTGGGCCTGTCTTCATTAAGGAGAACACAACAAATCTCCTAGAAATACTGGGGGAACCGACGATCTAGTGGGAGGGAGGAACTGAATGGAATCCACATTAGCCCGGTAAATGATGTTAGGTGAACTGTTGGGATGACGGAAGATAAATCTCCAGCTCTTGATGGTCTGCATCCCAGAGTACTCAAGGAGGTGGTTCTATAAATCGTGGATGCATTGGTGATCATTTTCCAATGTTCCATAGACTCTGGATCAGTTTTGGTGAGTGGGATGATGCATGGCAGATTAAATATAATGTGGAAAAACGTGGTTATCCACGTTGCTAGCAAGAACAAGAAGGGAGATTATTATCTGAATGGTGTCAGATTTGGAAAAGTGGAAGGTGCAACGAGACCTGTGTGTCCTTGTACATCAGACACTGAAAATAAGCATGTAGGTAGAGCTGGCAGTGAGGAAAGCAAATGGCATGTTGGCCTTCTCAGCGAGAAAATTTGAGTAGAGGAGCAAGTATGTCCTACTGCAGTTGTACAGGGTCATAGCTAGACCGCAGCTGGCATATTGTGTTATGTTTTGGCCTCATAATTTGAGGAAGGATATTCTTGTTATTTGAGGTAGTGCAGCGTAGGTTCACTAGGTCTTTTCCGGCATGACAGTACTGACTTGTGATGAAATAATTGATAGGACTGGGCTTGTGTTCAGTGGAATTTAGAACGATGAGAGGGGATATTATGGAAACATATAACACACTTAAAGGATTAGACAGCCTATATACTAGGAACATGTTCTCGATATTGGGGTAGTCCAGAACCAGGGGTACAGGTTAAGAATCAGTGGTAGGCCGTTTAGGACTGAGATGCGGAAAAACGTTTTCATCCAGAGAGTTGTGAATCTGTGGAGCTCTCTGCCACAGAAGGCGGTGGAGGTCAATTCACTGGATTTTTTTTCAAGAGAGAGTTAGATATAGCTTGTAAGGTTAACGGAATCAAGGGATTTTGGAAGAAAGCAGGAACGGGGTCCTGATTTTGGATGATCAGCCATGATCATATTGAATGGTGCTGCTGGCTCGAAGGGCCGAATGGTCTACTCCTGCACCTAATTTGTATTTTTCTATGTTTCATGTGTATCAACGTATTGATTGAGATGGTGCAAGGTATAATTAGTAACTTTACAAATAAATACTAATGCAAGCGTGGTGGTAGATTGCCAAGACGGATATGAAGAATGACGTTGGGAGTTTGTTCAGCAGGGAAAGTTGGAAATGGAATGGAGTATGGCATTTAATTCGTATATTTGTGATTTGCTTTATTTTAGTAAGTCATGCCAGGTCTTTCTCAATGATCAGTTCAACCCTGCGGAGAACTGTAGAGCAGGGAGATGGAGGAGTTCACGTCATATATCTCTGATTTTGGAGTCGCGGGTCGTTAAGATGGTCATGAAGGTTTTGGCACGGTGTCTTTCACTAGTTACGGCATTGAGCGCAGATGATGGGACGTTATATTACAGTTTACAAGACGTTTGTGAGGCCGTGCTTGCTTGCAGTTCACATGCCGTCCACTGGATGTCCCCATCATTCAAAAGCTCGATATTGCACAACACCCAGGAATTATTCTCCAGGAATAGATCAGTGTATCATAGTTCAGGAGTCTAAAACAGCTCGCTTCGGTTAATAATAAATGTATTATTTTCTTTAAATAACATGTTCTTTTTAACGAACGTACGTGAGTTGCAAATGATACGCAAACGTGGACAGTCCTTGAAACACAATGAGGGCAACTATCTACATAATCTCAGAGAATCTTACAGACACACAATAACGATTATATTTATAGTCAAATCACGAACCAAGATTTTTCGGAACCAGCTGTCCACGTCACCAAAAATGTCCAATCAATCTAGCCCAACTTGTCCACGATTGCTCCATAGCCTTCCACCACTTATACTCGTTTAAATGTCACTTATACATTGTATTCGAAGCCATATCTTCAGCTTCCTCTTGCAGCCAATTCCACCTCACCACAACTGCCTTTGCAAAAAGTGTTGCCGCTCAGTATCTTCTGAATCTATCCACTCTGGCGTCTTCCAGCTTTAGACTCCCCAGGCTTGGAAAAATGACAGTAACTCTCTACCTTTTCCTTTCCCCTGATGGTGAAATATACCTCTGTAATGTCACCCATCAATCTCCTACTATCCGGTGGAAACGTTCCAACATGTCCCTGCTCTCCTTAAATCTCAAACTCTTCCGCCCCGGTAACAGTTTTATGATTCTGTCCTGCGCCATTTTGAATTTCATGTATTCCTTCCAATCGCTGGAAGACCAGAATTGCGTATTGTAATCCAAGTTTGGTCTCAAATATGATTTGTATGGTTCGGGGGACCACCTGGAATAACAATTAACTTAGTAACGCCCCTTTAACCGACCGGGCAATTCACCTCTACCATCGTGCCGGTGGTCTACGTAGTACCCAAATTCCACGCCAATGTGTCTCTGGACAATTTATACTCATTCGTGTACTCTCTGTAAGGAGCAGACCCTGCGGTGACTTCAATCACTCGTACTTCAGGAATGCACTGGAAACAAAAATCAGCATATCCCCTGCCTCACAATGGGCGTCAATATTCTGAGCTACACCACCATCTAGTATGTCCACGGTTCCAGCACAAAAACCATGCTCTCAAAGCCATGAAGACCAAGGATCTAATTCTGGACTTCGGAGGAGGTAGGACGAGGTCCCACAAACCTGGCCAGATCGAAGGACGATGGTGGAGAGTGTCAAAGCCTGCAAATTCCTGTGCGTGGAAGTCTTTGAAGATTTTTCCTGAACCCAGAAATGTTATGCAACTATAAGAGCTCTACTCCCTGCAAAGATTGCGGACATTCGGTATGTCGTCGAGTATTCTCTTGCAATTCCACAGGTGTACAGTAGAGAGCATGTTGTCTGGTTGCACCACGACCTGGGTCGGCAACCTGAATGCCTGGAGCGAAGGAGGTTGCAACATGTGATTAACACTACCCAGTCCATCACAGGTACTGACTTCCCCACCATCGAGGGATCTACAACGGTCGCTGCCTCAAACATTGCATCAATGGTCGACAGAGTGTAATTTGGGGTCTGAAATGTATTAACATCAACCCCATCCCAATTACTTTGTACACGGCAAACGAGCAGGAAACTGAAAGAAACGGCTCAGAGTCCGAATCCGCACAGACGCTGAGATGTTGAGGTCCCCGTTTGTGGATTGTATTGAGCAAAATGTCCTTCAAGGCAGCTCATTACCGCCCATTGTAATTCATACTGAAAACATTTTTTGTGCGGTCACTTTACCTGGTGGTTTCTGACACTGTCACCGAATCTGCTAGTCAGTGATGCCGAAGATTTACCTTCCATCACTGGATCCGTAGCCCTGTGGACGTACACTCCAAGAACGCATCTTAATGTTTTTAGGAGATAGATTTAGGAGCATGCAAACGGGCTCTTTGGCCAACCGAGTCCGCGCCGACCAGCGAACGCCGTACACTCGCACTAGCCTACACACTGGGCAATACCTGTACGTCTGCGGGGTGTGGGGGGAAACCGCAGCACCTGGAGATAACGCCAAGTGGCGCCTGGGAGAACGGATGAGCTCCGTACCGACAGCACACCATAGTCAGGATCGAACCCAGGTCTCTGGTGTTGTGAGGCAGCAACTCTACCGCTGCGCCACCGGGCCACCCCGCTGTTTCAACGTGATGAAGTTCTTGGTTCTTGATTCCTTGGTTAAGTTGCTGCCTCTCCCGCCGTCTTCGGCATCGAGTTCCATTATACGTGTGGAAAATTGTCCTCATTTCAATGAATCATCTAATTATCGGCATATTTTGTCTCCCTTTCGACGAATGGTATGTTCCACACACACTATTCAGAAGATCTGAGATATAAATACTGTATGCGGTGCAGAAAGTACTTAGAGTAGGTGGGGCAGTTACCGAACCTGATACCTTGTCCACTTAGGCACATTTTGAGTGTACTGACGTGATACAGACACATCGTATACAAGGGCGGCACAGTGACACCGCTGATATAGCTGCTGCCCCACAGCGCACTAGACCGGGCATTTATCCTGACCTCGGGTGCTGTCTCTGGGCAGTTTGTACATTATCTCTGTGACCGCGCGGGTTTCTTCCGGGTGTTGTGGTTTCCTCCCACATCACAAAAATATGCGAGTTTGTGAAATTAGTCCGATTGTGCAGTGAGTGTTAACTTACAAAATTCTTAAGGGGTTGGACAGGCTAGATGCAGGAAGATTGTTCCCGATGTTGGGGAAGTCCAGGACAAGGGGTCACAGCTTAAGGATAAGGGGGAAATCCTTTAAGACCGAGATGAGAAAGACTTTCTTCACACAGAGAGTGGTGAGTCTCTGGAACTCTCTGCCACAGAGGGTAGTTGAGGCCAGTTCATTGGCTATATTTAAGAGTGAGTTGGATGTGGCCCTTGTGGCTAAGGGGATCAGAGGGTATGGAGAGAAGGCAGGTACGGGATACTGAGTTGGATGATCAGCCATGATCATATTGAATGGCGGTGCAGGCTCGAAGGGCTGAATGGCCTACTCCTGCACCTAATTTCTATGTTTCTATGTTTCTATGAGTGAGTGAATGCGAACATGGTTAACATGTGGCTGGCGTAACCGGGTGAACATTGATCGTCCCCGTGGAATCTGTGGGCCTGTGTCCAAGCTGTATCTGTAAACTAAACTAAACTAATAACAGACAATGCAATAACACAATGCCAGCATCACAGGGTGTGCTCACGGGGACAGATTACGGAGGGATCCATCACACAGTGAACGAATGCACCCGGCACATCTTACAAAGTCCGATCATTCAAATGAGACATAAATACACCGGAGAATCTTGGTGTCTCGCCGATTCTCGAAAAACTGCTGACTGATTAGTAAAAACTCCAAACAAAAGAAAACGTGAGTATTTACAATGTAATTCCAAAATCTGCTTCCACTTCCAACAATTGTTGTATGTTGCCAGGACCACAGAGTCTCGGCTACAGGGAGAGGTTGAGTAGGCTGGGTCTCTATTCCGTGGAGCGCAGGAGAATGAGAGGTGATCTTATGGAGCTGTACAAAATCATGGTGGGAATAGTTCGGATATATGCACAGCATCACTTCAACCCAGAGTAGGCAAATCGAGCACCAGAGAGCATTAGTTTAATACAGGGGCTTGCAAAGGTTTTCATACCCCTAGAACTTTTCCACATGTTGTCACGTTACAACCACAAACGTAAATGCATTTTATTGGGATTTTATGTGATAGACCAACACAAAGTGGCGCATAATTGTGAAGTGGAAGGAAAATGGTACATGGTTTTCAATTTTTTTTACAAATAAAAAACTGAAAAGTGTGGCGTGAAAAGTATTCAGCCCCCTTTACACTGATACCCCTAAATACAATCCAGTGCAATTAATTGCCTTCAGAAATCACGTAATTAGTAAATAGAGTCCACTTGTGTGTAATTTAATCTCACTATAAATACACTGAATTTTGTGAAGGCCTCAGAGGTTTGTTATAGAACATTAGTGAACAAACAGCATCATGAAGACCAAGGAACACACCACAGAGGTCAGGGACAAGTTTGAAGCAGGGTTAGGTTATAAAAGAAATCCCAAGCTTTGAACATCTCACGGAGCACTGTTTAATCCATCATACGAAAATGGAAAGAGTATGGCACAACTGCAAACCTACAAAGACATGGCCGCCCACCTAAACTGACAGGCCGGGCAAGGAGAGCATTGATCAGAGAAGCAGCCAAGAGGCCCATGATAACTCTGGAGGAGCTGAAGAGATCCACAGCTCAGGTGGGAGAATATGTCCACAGGACAACTATTGGACGAGCACTCCACAAATCGGGCCTTTATGGAAGAGTGGCAAGAAGAAAGCCATTGTTGAAACAAAGCCATACGAAGTCCCGTTTGCAGTTTGCCACAAGCCATGTGGGGGACACAGCAAACATGTGGAGGAAGGTGCTCTGATCTGATGAGACCAAAATTGAAGTTTTTGGCCTAAATGCATAACGCTATGTGTGGCAGAAAACTAACACTGCACATCACACTGAACACACCATCCCCACTGTGAAACATGGTGATGGCAGCATCATGCTGTGGGGATGCTTTTCTTCAGCAGGGACAGGGAAGCTGGTCAGAGTTGATGGGAAGATGGATGGAGCCAAATACAGGGCAATCTTGGAAGAAAACGTGTTAGAGTCTGCAAAAGACTTGAGACTGGGGCGGAGGTTCACCTTCCAACAAGACAACGACCATAAAGATACAGCCAGCGCTACAATGGAATGGTTTAGATCAAAGCATATTCATGTGTTAGAATGGCCCAGTCAAAGTCCAGACCTAAATCCAATTGAGAAACTCTGGCAAGACTTGAAAATTGCTGTTCACAGACGCTCTCCATCCAATCTGACCGAGCTTGGGCTATTTTGCAAAGAAGAATGGGCAAACATTTCAGTCTCCAGATGTGCAAAAGCTGGTAGAGACATACCCCAAAATATTTGAAGCTGTAATTGCAGCGAAATGTGGTTCTACAAAGTATTGACTCAGGGGGCCAGAATATTTTGCACGCCACACTTTTCAGTTTTTTTATTTTAATAACATTTGGAAACCATGTATCATTTTCCTTCCACTTCACAATTATGCACCACTTTGTGTTGGTCTATCACGTAAAATCCCAATAACATACATTTACGTTTGTGGTTGTAACGTGGCAAAATGTGGAAAAGTTCAAGGGGTATGAAAACGTTTGCAAGTCACTGTAGGTATCTGAGGGGTAACTGTTTCACACACAAGGTATGGGTGCATGGAACGACCTACCAGAAGAGGTAGTTGAGGCTGAGAGTATCGCAACATTTAAGAAAATATATCGACAGGTACATGGATAGAACAGGTTTGAAGGATATGGACCAAACGCAGGCTGGTGGGACTGTTGTAGCTGGGATATGTTGGCCGGAGTGGGCATGTTGTGCCGAATCGTCTGTTTCCTCGTGTAGCACTCTATGGTTAAATGATTCTACGATTCATTTACGAATCGCGGCGTATAACTTCACCTAAATTAGCGAATTCCAATACAGGCGCCGCGTAGGACAATCGAACCACGGTTTCTGGTGGGACCTTCTGGAAATCTAAGTACGAATCCAGTGAGGAACTGGTTGTGTTAACGAAGAAACTGCAGATGCTGGAGAATCGAGGGTTACACAAAATGCTGGAGAAACTCAGCGGGTGCAGCAGCATCTAAGGAGCGAAGGAGATAGGCGACGTTTCGGGTCGAGACCCTTCTTCAGACTGGTCAGGGATCAGGGAAACGAGAGATATAGACGGTGATGTGAGAGATAAAGAACAATGAATGAAAGATATGCAAAAAAGTATCGATGATAAAGGGAACAAGCCATTGTAAGCTGTTTGTGGTGTGAAAATGAGAAGCTAGTGCGACTAGGGTGGGGGAGGGAGATAGAGATAGAGGGAATGCCAGGGCCCGAGGGCTGAGGGAGAGGTGGGAGGGGGAGGAGACAGCAGGGGTTAACAGAATTGAGAAAATTCAATGTTCAAGCCCAAAGGATGCGAACTGGTTGTGTTCATCGGCCCTGTTATTCCACCAAACGTCCACTAGAGGGCTCGCAGGCTTGCGCCAGTCTATTCCCACTGAATCCGGTTAATGTCAGACATGCGCTGCTCACCGTGTGACTGGCCGAGTGTCAGGATCCATCCACTCACCGCGAATTGTCCGACGACAGACAAACCATTCAGTGTGTGACTAAAACGATATCAGAACGACGTTAACCCACACACGTTAGTTTGGGACAAATGAAGGTGGGATACATATCAAGGACAACATTGTCATTGGTATTCGGCAATCAGGGTCGCTTGGCAGAATGTTGGAGTCAAATAAAGTTTACAGCACCAAAGGAGGTCGTTTGGTCCCTCGTATACAAATAGTCCAAAATGTGAATCCAGCTGATCCACCTTATGCACAGGCCCGTGGCCCTGCGCGTGACAGGTCTTCAAGTACACATCTCAGTGTTGTTTACACGTGATAGGCTTCCCTCCTCTATTGCCTTCTCCGCGTTCCCCAGGGGTTCTCCCGCGTTCTCCGAGTTCCCATGAGATGCCACTTCATGTGTCAATTGATGTCCTTGTCTTTTTCAATCCTTTAATACATTCTCTATATACCCCCAATTATTGACACATTTAGAGTCATATTCTTAGTCATAGAGTATTAGTGTGGAAATAGGCCCTTCGACCCAACGTGTGCACACCAGCCAACTGGTATAGCCACCTGGCTATACTAGTCCCACCTGCCTGCGCTTGTTTCATATCCCTCCAAACCATACGTATCTATGTATCAGTTTAACTGTTTCTTGAACGTTGGTATCGCCCCAGCCTTAACTACCTCATCGAGCTGCTTGTTCCCTACACCCACCACAATTAGTGTGAAAAGGTTACCCGTCATACTCCCCTTAACCTTTAACCTTTACGCTGGTCCTCGATTCCCCAAATCTGGGAAAGAGTGTGAACCTACCCATTCTAGTCCTCTCGTGAATGTGTACACCTCTATAAGATCACCCCGTCATCCTGTGCTCAAAGGAATAGAGATCCAGCCTACTCAACCTCTCCTTATAGCTATTAAAAATATATTGAGGGTAGTGATGTGAAACTTACACGAGACATACAAGGTCGGCACCGTGGCGCAGGTGGTAGAGCTACTGAATCACAGCGCCAAAACTCCGGGTTCTATCCTGACCTAAGGTGCTATCTGTTTTGCGTCTGCACCTACTGCTTGCCTCCCTGTAGTTTCCTCCAATTGCTTCGGTTTCTTACCTCCTCCCGAAGACTTTTGGCTTTGCAGGTTACTTGGATTCAGTGAAAACACCCATTGTGTGCAGGAAGTGGACGCGAGCGTGGTATTACGTGTCACCAGTGTAATGTAGTCATACATATTCATGTATATGTTTCATGAGTTGGTGTTCAATATAAACAGGGAATGTTGGGTAGTAAACCTCTCTCTCGTGATCCAGGCAACCAGAGTGTAATTTGTTATTCATTCTGCCGACCAGAATATAACACGGCGACGTGGATGGGATAGAAATTGTGAACTCATCCTTTAAATATAGAGCAGGACTGTTGTGCAACATGCAGTATTGTTTAACATTTAAACTGTAAATACGGAGTTGTGTCGCAGTTTTTTGCGAGCTGGACACGATAGGCCGCAGATTCCTTCTATGCAGGGGAGTGTAGTTTAAAAACAGCAGCTTGACAAATCGTCGAGGGTTTGTCAGGCTATCTCTATGTTGTGTCTACGTGGCAATATGCAGTCCTTGGGATTGTGTAAGATTTTTTTTGTCGAGTTCCTCAAGCTGAATAGCCTTTGTACAGCTAAGTTTTAGGTGAATTGTTCCAACAAAACAGAGAGGAAATCGGGGTGTTCAACGGACTTTGAAAAAAAGAGAACAACACGATGGCAGCGTCCACGGGCTACATCGGAAACATTCGCAATTTTGACAAATGTAGGGAGCCGTTCAGCTCCTATATGGAGAGAACAAATATGATTTTCACGGCAAACAACATATTGGAGATTAGTGGTGAAGGAGAGATAGTGACTGAAACAAATAAGGCCGATTGCGAACGCATGAAAGCGATTCTGCTCACGAAGATCGGTCCTGAAGTGTACGGCAGACTAGTGACTCTCCTTGCACACATAAAGGCAAAATACGTGCCATTCAATGACATTATGAAGAAGTTGGAGGAGCACTTCAACTCAAAGCCTCTGGAAATTGCAGAAAGCTATACATTTGGCACCAGAAACCAGAAACAGAGTGAGACAATGAATGAGTACATTGTTGCCTTGAAAAACTTAACTTCATACTGTAACGTTGGAACTTTTCTCGGACGAGCACTACGCGACAGATTTGTTTGTGGTCTAGTGGATGAACGAATTCAGTCCAAACTCATGAACACTCCAGATCTTACATTCAAGATTGCATGCAAGATTGCTACCACAAAGGGGATGGCATCAAAGAATGCTCGCGAGTTTCGTCCACCATGGACTGCAGTGGCCGTTTACAGTCACAAGGCAGTGGCCTATGGCCAAACCAAGAGGCGCGAAACCCAAACCAAAGTATGGCGGGGAGCCGAGTTCAGTCAGTTGTTATCGTTGCAACGGTTATCACTCATCCCAATTTTGTCAGTTCAAAATGGTCAGGTCCTATAACTGCTAGAAGAAAGGCCATATCGCCTCAGCATGTCGGGCCAAGCTTAAAACAGGAAACCAACAATCTGCGGGAATCAAGCGACAACACCAGAAAGGAGCTCACAGCTTGGAGATGAACCCAGATGAAATGAACTTGGGGTGTACACCATTTATGCAACCAAAATCGATAAGCCTACAACCAGCCAAGGCAAGGACTTCCGTACGAAATTATTGATGAATGAACAGTTAAGGATATGTGTATTGACACGGCAGCAGATCATTCGGTTATGAGCAAAGACCTGTATGGAACACAGTTCCCATAGACACCATTGTTTGAGAGTAAGGTCAAGCTGAGAACCTACTCAGGGCGAAGTTTTGGGCACATGTGCACAAATGAACTGTAAAGCTCAGCATAATGGTCAGTCAGTATCACTGCCCATCATAGTGGCCAGCCACAGAAATAAACCGACCCTCCATGGAAAGGATTGGCTGAGTAGTATAGAGTTAGACTGGAAAAACATTTTCAGCGTTGATTTGTCCAAATCACATATTGTAAACTGTCCGACTATGTGCTGACTACAAAGTCACAATCAACCAAGCCGTTGCTGACGAACAATGTCCGTTACCAACCTCGCAACATCTTTACGCAGAACTCAGTCTTCAAGAGTCTTCACTAAACTGGATTTGTCTCACGCTTACGCCCAACTCAATGTTTACAAGGAAAGTCAGCAGTACCTGATTATCAACACACATAAGGGCGTGTATTCATATACAAAGCTGCCCTATGGTGTGAAATCTTCCCTAAAACATTTCCAGTCTATCATGGACAAAATGTTACAAGGCATTCCGCACTGTGCGTGCAACCAGGATGACCTGCTGATATTCGCAGAGGGCATGGTAGACCTTCTGGAAATCCTTGAGCAAGTTCTCACACGAATGAACTGGCACAATGTCAAATTGCGACAAAGTAAATGTGCACTTGCACAGACAGATGTGGTCTACCATGGACTCAAAGTTTCTTCTTCTTCTTGGTTTCTTGGTCCTCCAAAATATTTCAAATGGAATTTAAACTGGAGGTGGTGGAGGGGGGACTTAAGCCGGAAAGAGTTTTTGGGAAGGAGATGACAACAGATTTCGCCCCGTGAAGGCGAAAGTTGAAGCAATGGTAAATGCTCCAAAACCCAACAATATGTCAGAGCTAGGATCAGTCCTTGGGATGGTGCAGTTCGAAGCACGATTCCTTCCAGATTTAGTAACTGTGCTAAAGCCACTACATCATCTGCTACAAAAAGATGCGAAAACGACGTGGGGAAAGGAACAGCATGTACATATGACATCTGCAAGGATAACTTGACAAGTGGCAATCTTCTTGTTCGCTCAATAGGACACGCGAGATTAAACTTGCTTGCGACGCTTCAAGTTATGGTGTAGGTGCAGTGATCTCCCACATAATGAATGACGGACAGGAAAAGCCTATTGGTTTTGCATCCCGCACCCTATCACCGAGTGAACGCGATTATGCACAAAAACAAAAGGAAGCACTCATCATCGTGTTCGAAATCAAGAAATTCCATCAGTTTCTTCTCGGCAGACCATTCACCCAAGTGTCTGATCACAAGCCACTACTAGTGATACTTTGCACCAAGTCAGTGATACTTTCGATGGCGGCATCAAGGATGCAGCGTTGGGCAATTTTGCTGTCCCAGTAAGACTACACAGCAGAGCCTGGGATCCAAGATCGCCAGAGTCGGAGCTCCAACCAGCGCGGCCTGGGGACTTCGGGATCCGCGGTCTCCGAGGAGGAAGCGGCCGCTTCAGAGATTCCAAGCCGCTGAGGAGTGTTCACCCGACGCCGGAGTTCCATCTTCCCGGCAAGACGGCCTGGAGCAACGGGCTGCCGGAGCGGCGACTGCAAGGCCACAATAGCCTCGACTAAGGGAGAACAGGGGACGGGACTGAACTTTGCTCCCTTCTCCCACAGTGTGAACCATTGTGTGTGTGATGTTTTTATATTGACTGTTACATTTTTTTAATGTTGTGTCTTATCTTTATTCGTGTGCTGCAATGGCAAGTCAAATTTTATTACACCAATTGGTGTATGTGATAATAAATGTCCTTTGTATCTGCGCATTTGTACAATGTGAAGTACAAAAGCTCCAAGTGCAACGCAGTTGCAAAGCGTTGTCCATGTGGCCCCATGAGAACGCTGACGTGGGAAGTGAGAACTCAATCTACACACTGCATGTTGTAGATGAAACATTTCCAGTGACTGCAATAGGAATTGCTGCAGAAACAGTGAAAGACAATGTGCTGAAGTGGGTCTATGAACAGACATTGAACGGATGGACTGAAATCGAGAATGGATTGAAATCAGTTCTGAACTCAGAGCTGAAGCCTTTGCATAATCGACGCCATGAATTATCACGTGGACAGGGATGCATTAATTGTAGTTACAGAGTGGTTGTACCAGAGTCTTTGACAAACACAATTAGAGAACGAACTTCAGTCCGAACATCCAGGCATTGTAAGCATGAAGTTGGTTGCCAGTCGTTTTGTGCATTGGCCTGGTATTGACAGTGACATCGAGTCACGGGTGAGCAAATGTAGCGCTTGCCAAATTGCCGGAGTAAACCACCAAAATACCACTGCAACCCTGGTCAAGGCCAAGTAGACCTTTCCAGAGAGTTCATGTCGATTTTTGTGAAAAGGGTAATGATCACTCTCTGGTACTCGTAGATAGTCATTCCAAATGGATTGAGCTCAAGCATATGGGGTCAAGCACTACTACTGAACGTACCATAGATGCGTTGAGATGCATTTTTCGATGCCATGGTTTATCGGAAGAACTTGTTTCTGATAATGGGCCTCAGATACATTCAGAGCGGTTTAAAGAGTTCATGCAGCGGAAAAACACACACCTCTTCCCCCATACCATCCAGCCACCAACGGGGCGGCAGAAAGGTCTGTTAGAATTGTCAACGATGCTCTCAAGAAACAGGTTTCGCAGGGTGGATCAAAGCTCAGCATGAAACATCGTTTGGCTAGTTTCTTGCTGAAGTACAGGACCACACCACACACAACAGGTTACTCACCTGCAAAACTGTTGATGACGAGAAGCCTAAGTCTAGTTCAACCCAATCTGGCCTTGAGAGTTGAGCCAAAACAGTTACGTCAAAAACGCCATTTTGACTCCCACAAAAAGAAGAGGAACTTCAAGGCAGATGAGCAGGTTCGTGTTCTCAGTCCTCCCAACCAGTCCAGTCGAGCAAATGGGATGTTGGGAATATAGTGGAAGTGTGTGGAACAAAAAGATACTTACTTGAAGTTGGAGATAGGATCAAAAGTGTTCATGTTGATCAAATGATTTAAGCCAAAGAGGAACCAAAAACTGAGCATAAAGTCTTAATCTCTGAGACTATCGGAAAGTGAGTTTGAATAGAGTTCGAAGTTCGATCAGGCAGGATCCGTAAACCAGTAGTCAGGTTAGGTTTGTAAGTTAAATAACTCACTGTCAAGGTAAAAGCGAAAATATGTAAATACTGTGGTGGTACTGATGGAGGGACACACTGTGGTGGTACTGATGGAGGGACACACTGTGGTGGTACTGATGGAGTGACACACTGTGGTGGTGCTGATGGAGTGACACTCTGTGGGGGTACTGATGGAAGGACCTACTGTGTGCTGGTCATCGGCGGCCATTCGAAACGAGTATGACTGTCCTCTCCTCTCCATAGAGTCGTCTACTTGTGGGTCTGCAGATTTCAGTACAGGATGATCCGTGATCCACACACCTTGGTGCAACGTGGGCATTGTAGACTGGCGGTGGTTGGTAGTTGTCGAGCCCCCTTCTCTCTCACCTTACGCACTGTCGCGTTCTCACTGTGGTGGTACTGATGGGGTGATTCACTGGTGGTACTGATGGAGTGGCACACCGTGGTGGTGCTGATGGAGATCACGCTGTGATGGTACTAATGGAATGACACACTTTGTGGTCGTCTTGATTGAGTGACGCACTGTGGAGTAGTCCTGGTGTAGTAACAAACGTCGGGGTAGTAATGATGATGTGACACACTATGGGGTCGTACTGGGACAGACACACAGTGGGGTGGTACTGATGGAGTGATAAACTGTGGGGTAGCACTGATGGAGTGGTAACATGTGAAGTAGATCTGATGGAGTGACACACTGAGGGGTAGTACCGATGAAGCCACAAAACCAGTTGGATAGTGCTGATGTAGTGTCACACTGTGGTGTTACTGATGGAGTCACACACTGTATTCTGTCCTCTGGTGTGTGGTGGTACTGATGGAGTGACACTGGTGGTACTGATGGAGTGACACACTGTGTGGTGATACTGATGGAGGGGCACACTGTGCTGGTACTGATGGAATGACACTCTGTGGTGGTACTGATGGAGTGACACACTATGGTGGTATTGGTGGAGTGGCACACTGTGTGGTGATACTGACGAATTGTCGCACTGCGTTGGTACCGATGGAGTGATACACTGTGGTGATACTGATGGATGCACGCATTGTGGTGGTACTGATGGAGTAACATACTGTGGAGAGGTACTGATGGAGTGACACTGTGGTGGTAGTGATGAAGTGACACACTGTGCTAACACAGATGGACTGACACACTGTGTGGTGGTAAGGAAGGATTGACACACTGTGCGCTAGCACTGATGTACTAATACATTGTGGAGTAGTATTGATGGAGTGTCACTGTGGAGTAGTACTGATGCAGTGATACACTGTGGGGTAGAACTGATCGAGTAATGCACTAGGGATGTACTGATGGATTGGTACAATGTGTGGTGGCACTGATGGAGTGACACCGTGTTCGGGGTAGTACAGACGGAGTTGTAATGCTCTCTGTAAAGGGCTCGTCCCACCAGCATGCGATAGCATGCGTCTAGCGCGACCAAACGTGGTCGCTTGAGGCGTACGGCCAAGCGGGGCCGGTCCCACTTCGATCGCCGGAGGCGTATGGAGTTATGTGGGGCTGGTCCAGACATCGCATGGTTCCAAACCTCTTGCACTGTTGGCCCGCAGGCGCATTGCGGGCGTACGTAGCGTCTTGACGGCATTCGCCTAGCGTGTGGCGTTGCGTGGTACTGATTTTGGATGATCAGCCATGAATAGCGGTTGAATGGTGGCTCGAAGGGCCGAATGATCTACTCCTGCACCTATTTTGTATTGTTCTACGTTTTTATGTTTCATCTATATCAACATATTGATTTAGATGGTGCAAGGCATGATTAGTAACTTTACAAATAAATACTAAGGCACGTGTGGTGGTAGATTGCCAAGACGCATATGAAGCATGAGGTTGGGATTTTGATCAGCTGGGAAAGTTGGCAGTGAAATAGCGTATGGCATTTAATTCGTATATTTGTGATTTGCTTTAATTTGGTAAGTCATGCCAGGTCTTTCTCAATGATCAGATCAACCCTGCGGTGTCCTGTAAAGCAGGGAGATCGAGGAGTTCACGTCATATATCTCTGAATTTGGAGTCGCGGGTCGTTAAGATGGTCATGAAGATTTTGGCACTAGATTTCACTAGTTACGGCATTGAGCGCAGATGATGGGACGTTATATTACAGTTTACAAGACGTTTGCGATTCCGTGATTGCTTGCAGTTCACATGCCGTCCACTGGATGTCCCCATCATTCAAAAGCTCGATATTGCACAACGCCCAGGAATTATTCTCCAGGAATAGATCAGTGTATCATAGTTCAGGAGTCCAAAACAGCTCGCTTCGGTTAGTCATAAATGTATTATTTTCTTTAAATAACATATTCTTTTTAACGAACGTACGTGGGTTCCAAATGATACGCAAACGTGGACAGTCCTTGAAACACAATGAGGGTAACTATCTACATAATCTCAGAGAATCTTACAATCACACAATAATGATGCTATTTATGGAGTTATAGTCAAATCACCAACAACGATATTTCGGAACCAGCAGTCCACGTCACGCAAAATGTCCAACCAATCTAGACAACTTGCCCACGATTGCTCCATAGCCTTCCAACCACTTCTATCCATATACTCGTTGAAATGCCTCTTATACATTGTAATCAAAGCCATGTCCTCAGCTTCCTCTTGCAGCCAATTGCACCTCACCACAACTGCCTTTGTAAAAAGAGTTGCCTCTCAGTATCTTCTGAATCTATGCACTCTGGCGTCTTCCAGCTTTAGACTCCCCAGGCTTGGAAGAACGACAGGAACCGTCTACCGTTTCCTTGCCCCTGATGAGGAAATATACCTCTGTAATGTCACACATCTATCCCCTACTGTCCGGTGAAAACGTTCCAACCTGTCCATGCTCTCCTTAAATCTCAAACTCTTCCGCTCCGGTAACAGTTTTATGATTCTTAACTACGCGATTTTTAATTTCGTGTTTGCCTTCCAACCGCCGGAAGACCAGAATTGCATATTGTAATCCAAGTTTGGTCTCAAATATGATTTGTATAGTTCGGGGGACCATCTGGAATAACAGTTCACTTAGTAACGCCCCTTTAACCGACCGGGAAATTCACCTTTACCATCGTGTTGGTGGTCTACATAGCACCCAAAGTCAACGCCAATGTGTCTCTGGACAATTTATACTCCTTCGTGTACTCTCTGTTAGCAGCAGACCCCGATGTGCTGTTCATCATCTGCGGTGACTTCAATCAATCGTACTTCAGGAATGCACTGGAAATTAAAACCAGCATATCCCTTGCCTAACAGTGGGCTTCGGCATTCTGGGCTACACCACCATCTAGTATGTCCACGGTTCCAGCACAACAACCATGCTCTCAAAGCAAGGAAGACCAATGATCTACTTCTGGACTTCGGGGCAGGAAGGATGAGGTCCCATAAACCAGTCTAGATCGACTGGGCGATGGCGGAGAGAGGCGAAAGATGCGAATTCCTGTGCGTGGAAGTCTTTGAAGACCTTTCCTGGACGCGAAACATTGATGCAATTATAAGAAGGTAGACAAAAGTGTTGGAGAAACTCAGCGGGTGCAGCAGCATCTATGGAGCGAAGGAAATAGGCAACGTTTCGGGCCGAAACCCTTCTTCAGACTCAATTATAAGACCTCTACTCCCTTAAAAGATTGCGGACATTCGGTATGTCGTCGAGTATTCTCTTGAACTTCCACAGGTGTACAGTAGAGAGCATGTTGTCTGGTTGCACCACGGCCTGCGTCGGCAACCTGAATGCCAGGAGCGAAGGAGGCTGCAACATGTGATTAACACTACGCAGTCCATCACAGGTACTGACTTCCTTACCATCGAGGGATCTACAACGGTCGCTGCCTCAAACATTGCATCAATGGTCGACAGAATGCAATTTGGGCTCTGAAATGTATTCACATCAACCCCATCCCAATTATTTTGTACACGGCAAACGAGCAGGAAACTGAAAGAAACGGCTCAGAGTCCGAATCCGCACAAACGCTGAGATGTTGATGTCCCCGTTAGTGGATTGTGTTGAGCAGAACTTCCTTCAACGCAGCTCATTCCCGCCCCTTGTAATTCATACTGAGTCCGGTCACTTTACCTGGTGGTGTCTGACACTGTTACCGAACCTGATAGTCAGTGATGCCGAAGATGTACCTTCTATCACTGGGTCCGTAGACCTGTGGACGTACAATCCAAGTACGCATGTTAATGTTTTTTAAGAAATACCGCATGCAAATTGCCTCTTTAGCCACCGAGTCCGCGCCGACCAGTGAACGCCGTAGACGAGCACTATCCTGCACACTAGGCACAACCTGCACGTCTTTGGAGTGTGGGGGGAAACCACAGCACCCGGAGGTAACCCAAGGTGGCGCCTGGGAGGACGTATAAGCTCCGTACCGACAGCAACAATAGTCAGGATCGTACAGGGTCTTGGTTAGACCACACCTGGAGTATAGCGTACTGTTTTGGTCTCCAAATCTGAGGAAAGACATTCTTGTCATCGAGGGCGTACAGAGAAGGTTCACCAGACTGATTCCTGGGATGTCAGGACTTTCATATGAAGAAAGACAGGATAGACTCGGCTTGTACTCGTTCGAATTTAGAAGATTGAGAGGGGATCTTATAGAAACTTATAAAATTCTTACGGGGTTGGACAGGCTAGATGCAGGAAGATTGCTCCCGATGTTGGGGAAGTCCAGGACAAGGAGTCACAGTTTTAGGATAAGGGGGAAATCTTTAGGACCGAGATGAGAAAAACATTTGTCACACAGAGAGTGGTGAATATCTGGAATTCTCTGCCACAGAAGGTAGTTGAGGCCAGTTCATTGGCTATATTTAAGAGGGAGTTAGATGTGCCCCTTGTGGCTAAAGGGATCATGGGGTATGGAGAGAAGAAAGATACCGTTTACTAAGTTGGATGATCAGCCATGATCATATTGAATGGCGGTGTAGGCTCGAAGGGCCGAATGATTTACTCCTGCAGCTATTTTCTATGTTTCTATGTTTCTAACCAGGGTCTCTGGCGTTGTGAGGCAGCAACTCTACCGCTGCGCCACCGTGAAACCCCGCTGTTCAAAACGTGATGGAGTTGCTGCTTCTCCCGCCGTCTGCAGCATCGTGTTCCATTCTACGCCACAACTTGTGCGGAAAATTGTCCTCATTTCAATTAATCATCGAATTATCCGCATATTTTGCCTCCCTTTCGACGAACAGTATTTCCCCCACACACGCTAAACAGAAGATCTGAGATATAAATACTGTATGCGGTGCAGAACATACTTAGAGCATGTGGGGCAGTTACCGAATCTGATACCTTGTCCACTCAGGCACATTTTGAGTGTACTGACGTGATACAGACACATCGTATACAAGGGCGGCACAGTGACGCCGCTGATATAGCTGCTGCCTCACAGCGCACGAGACCGGGCATTTATCCTGACCTCGGGTGCTGTCTCTGGGCAGTTTGTACATTAGCTCTGTGACCGCGCGGGTTTCTTCCGGGTGTTGTGGTTTCCTCCCACATCACAAAAAGATGTGAGTTTGCAGATTAATTGGACTCTGTGAAATTAGTCCGATTGTGCAGTGAGTGAGTGAATGCGAACGTGGTTAACATGTAGCTGGCGTAACCGGATGAACATTGATCGTCCCCGTGGAATCTGTGGGCCTGTGTCCAAGCTGCATCTGTAAACTAAACTAAACTAATAAAAGACAATGCAATAACACAATGCCAACATCACAGGGTGTGCTCACGGGGACAGATTACGGAGGGATCCATCACACAGGGAAGGAACACATCCGGCACATCTTACAAAGTCCGACCATTCAAATGAGACATAAATACACCGGAGAATCTTGGTGTCTCGCCGATTCTCGAATAACTGCTGACTGATTAGTAACAAACTCCAAACAAGAGAAAACGTGAGCATTTGCAATGTAATTCCATAATCTGCTTCCACTTCCAACAATTGTTGGATGTTGCCA
Source organism: Okamejei kenojei (assembly GCA_035221665.1). Classification (NCBI taxonomy): domain Eukaryota; kingdom Metazoa; phylum Chordata; class Chondrichthyes; order Rajiformes; family Rajidae; genus Okamejei; species Okamejei kenojei. Next base: position 49,311 of record JAVHYY010000776.1, read on the forward strand.
GGACTAGAGAGTCTCGGCTACAGGGAGAGGTTGAGTAGGCTGGGTCTCTATTCCGTGGAGCGCAGGAGGATGAGGGGCGATCTTATAGAGATGTACGAAATCATGATTGGAACAGTTCGTGTATATGCACAGCGTCACTTAAACCCAGAGAACGCGAATCGAGGACCAGAAGATATACGTTTAATAGGTTTCTGAGAGGTAAATGCTTCACACACAGGGTGGTGAGTGCACGGAACAACCTACCAGAGGAGGCAGTTGAGGCTGGGAGTATCCCAACATTTGTGAAATATATGGACAGTTACATGGGTAGTACAGGTTTGAAGGATATGGACCAAACGGTGGGACTTGTATAGCTGGGTTGTGTTGGCAGTTGTGGGCAAGTTCAGCTTATGATTCACTTACGAATCGCTCCAATACAGGCGCCGCGTTGGACAATCGAACCGCGGTTTCGGGATCTACTGGAAATCTAAGAACGGATCCAGTGAGGAACTGGTTGAGTTCAACAGCCCTGTTATTCCACTGCCTGTCCACTAGAGGGCCCGCAGGCTTACGCCAGTCTATTCCATCTGAATCCGGTTAATGTCAGACATGCGCTGCTCACCGTGTGACTGGCCGAGTGTCAGGATCCATCCACTCACCGCGAATTGTCCGAAGATAGACAAACCATTCAACGTGCGATTAAAACGGCGTTAACCCACACTCGTTAGTTGAGGACAAATGAGGGTGGGATACATATCAAGGACAACATTGCCATTGATGTTCGGCAATAGAGGTCGTTTGGCAGAAAGTTGGAATCAATGAACGGTTTCAACACCAAAGGAGGCCGCTTAGTCCCTCCCATATAACCATATAACCATATAACAATTACAGCACGGAAACAGGTCCTCTCGGCCCTTCCAGTCCGTGCCGACCATTTGTTTTCCCATAGTCCCATCTACCTGCACTCAGACCATACCCCTCCATTCCCTTCACGTCCATATAGCTATCCACTTTACTCTTAAATGTTAAAATCTATCCTGCCTCCACCACTTCTGCTGGATGCTCATTCCACACATTCACCACCCTCTGAGTAAAGAAGTTCCCCCTCACGTTACCCCGAAACTTCTGTCCCTTAATTCTCATGTCATGCCCTCTTGTTTGAATCTTCCCTACCCTCAATGGGAAAAACGTATCCACGTCAACTCTGTCTATCCCTTTCATCATTTTAAATACCTCAATCAAGTCCCCCCTTAACCTTCTGCGCTGCAAAGAATAAAGACCTAACTTGTTCAACCTTTCTCTGTATAAATGCCACTTTTATACCTGATCAGACGCTGTTTATCCAGATGCTTATATATATTATCTCTAAGTATCCTTTCCATTAAATTGCCCACCAATGATTGATGAGATATCCAGTTTGTCTGATGGACTGGGATACATAGTCAACTCTGCAATTCTTCGAATTCGCAAACCAAACAGTGATGGAACGTGCCAGTATGTTGTCCATGTGTATTAGCAGACACTTGTAATAGTCTTAGGAGACAATAGTTATGGGCGGCACGGTGGCGCTGCGATAGAGTTGTTGTCATACAGCGCTTACAGCGCCAGAGACCCAGGGTCGATCCTGGCTACGAGTGCTTACCTTTACGGAGTTTGTACGTTCTCCCCAAGACCTGCGTAGGTTGCCTTCCACACCGTGGTTTGTAGGTTAATTGGCTCAGTATAAGTGTCCATTGTATCCAGTAAGTAGGATACTGTTAATGTGCGGCGATCGCTGGTCGGGCGGAATCGATGGGGCGAAGGTCCAGAATCCACTTTGTATCTCTAAACTAAGCTAAAATTAAACACGCCCTTTTCATTTAGTTTCCTCAGGACCTAGTGTCGATAGTGTGTCTTTTGGATTTTGCTTTAACATGCGTGGTCCAAGCTTAACCGTTAAACATTTCAGGTCAAATGACATTGAAGTTCTCCATCAATTCCACTTCGGCTCCATTGATGGTAGTTGGGGCATGCTTCTGAGATTAATAACTCGTCCGGGTGTCAGGGTTTATGGGGAGAAGGCAGGAGTTTGAGTTTACGAGCGAGAGATCGATCAGCCATGATTGAAGGGCGGAGCAGACTTGGAGGGCCGAATGGCCTCATTGTGCTCCTATCACTTATGACGTTATGACTAAATATTTCGTTTCAGAACAACTGTTGCTATTCAATACCTTGTTCTTGCATTTCCCGGTTCTCGCTATTGTCCATCGTATCATCCATATTTATTGATAGGGTTTAAACGAATGAGGTAATGAGGTATAAACTTATTTGGCCGTAAGTCGTGGGTATATGTGAGCATAATAGTGGACTGAGAACGCATACTTAGTCTCTATTGATAATTATCGAGTATATTGATAATTATCGAGGAGGAGGTGTTGTCACCTATCCTCACTGATCATAGTCCGTGGGTCGGAATGTCGAGGAAACAGTATCGGTGATGGGGTGGGGTGTGTGTGTGTGTATGTGTTGGGGGGGGGGGGGGGTTGCTTCCCACTAGGTCCAGGAGGTGTAGATGGGTTTGAATAGTACTGCTGTATTGAAGGCGGAGCAATAGCCGATGACGTCAGAAATCGTGTTGTGGAGATGTTACAAAGATGTGTTTGGGACCAGGGAGATGCCGTCTTCTCTGGATCTGCTGCGACGGTAGTTTCATTGGGCGACAGCAACGAATGAATGCCAGCATGGTTTACGGCAGCATCGGGAGTAAAGTAGTCTTCATCAAGCAGGGGGTGGCATAATAATATAGTAGCGAAAGAGAAAGGTGCATTTAAACCATTCATATCATAAGGGAGGGTCCAGTCGTTGCCATTAAGTAAGTAAGTAAGTAAGTAAGTAAGTAAGTATCCTTTATTGAAAGAAATTTCGTTACCTTACAGTCATAACATATAAAAGTAAGTAAGTAAGTAAGTAAGTAAGTATCCTTTATTGAAAGAAATTTCGTTACCTTACAGTCATAACATATAATAAGTAAGTAAGTAAGTAAGTAAGTAAGTATCCTTTATTGAAAGAAATTTCGTTACCTTACAGTCATAACATATAATAAAAAACAAAACATACAATAAACACATAAAAGTCTTAAAGTCTGTCTTCTTCCCTCCTCGTTCTCCCTTTGCGCTGAGGCGATCCAGGCCTCCGATGTTGCCGTCCACTAGGCCCGCGGTCGAGCCTCCGAAGCCGGGCTGCCGCCACCACCGTCGTCGGAACGCCGGAACACCGCCACAGCTCCGAAGCATGGCCCGCCGCTGGAACGCTGGAGCACCGCAGCTCCGATGCCAGGCCGCCGCTGGAGCACCGCAGCTCCGAAGCCAGGTCGCCGCCGGAGCACCGCAGCTCTGAAGCCAGGTCGCCGCCGGAGCACCACAGCTCTGAAGCCGGGTCGCCGCTGGAGCACCGCGGCTCTGAAGCCAGGTCGCCGCTGGAGCACTGCAGCTCTGATGCCAGGTCGCCGCCGGAGCACCGCAGCTCTGAAGCCAGGTCGCCGCCGGAGCACCGCAGCTCTGAAGCCAGGTCTCCGCTGGAGCACTGCAGCTCTGATGCCAGGTCGTCGCTGGAGCACCGCAACCCCGTAGCCAGGTCGCGGCTGGAGCACCGCAACCCTGTAGCCAGGTCGCCGCTGGAACGTCGCTGGAGTACCGCAGCGCTGAAGCCAGGTCGCCGCTGGAACGTCGCTGAAGCTCCGAAGCCGTGCCGCTGCTGCTGGAAGATGGAAGGCCGCCATAGCTCCGAGGCCGCCAGCTCCGCCATTAGGGTCTCAGCACAGACGGAGACTGTGACGGGGGACACGACAAGAAAAATGCCTTCGCTTTGCAGTCGGTTTTTATCGTGCAAGTCTTGCCACTGATCGTTCTCTCGAGACCGCTGCTTGGTTCAGAAATCTCTGTTGGCATCCGTAATGGCTCTGCTGCGGTCATGGATAGATTTCTTGTACCGCTCAGGATCTTTTGCCTTGAATGTTGCAGTCTTGGACTTCACCTAGAGTTGACATCCGGGTTTATCCGTGCTCTCCAATATGGAACATGCTGTTGTATTATTTGATACACAGTCCTCATTACACTTGCTGATGTAGTCTGTGACATCAATCACATATTCATCTAGGTTAGCCGCAGAATCCCAGAATATGGACCAGACCACCGGATCATGGCCGTCTGTTTTATAGATAGTCCATAGCCATATCTTGCCCTTGTTCAGGAGCACATCCGCGCCTCCATTCACACCCGTCCACACGTTCATATCCGCCCCGACCGATGCGTGGCCATCGCAGCGTCGAATGTATTCAGCATATATATTTAATCTTGCGGGTTATGGCGCTCATAACAATTAAAGTATTCATTGGTTTCGCTATTACTTTTCCTTTACCGTTGTCACGTCAACGAAGTGCTATCAGGTTTCATCACACCATGTATGAACATAATCAAGCCACACAGATTACAACAAGTAGTGCAAAGGTGAAAATACGACAATTCAGGTACAGTGTGATACAATTTATAGCCAACGTGCGGATTAAACAAGTGCAATGAACGCAAAGATCGGATTTACAGTTACAGTTTATGAGGTCCGTTATTGGTCTGATAATAGCGAGAAAAGAGCTATTCCTGGATCTCGTGGTACGTGATTTCAAGCCTTTGTGCTGTCTGACCGACGGGAGAGGGAAATGAAGGACATATCTAGCTATCTATTTATCTGGCGAGCTATCTCGCTACCTAACTACTACGGCTAGCTAGACATCTAGCTCTCTAGCAATCAGAGGACACGCGTTTAAGGTGAGAGAGCGGGGGGGGGGATTTAATCGGAACCTGAGGGGCACCTTTTCCACACGTCGTTCTCTGAAAGTGAAATCCCAGGTAAACTGGGAGTCTTCTAGTGTAGAGGGGTCTAGGAGAGGAGGTATATACAGTGCCCTCCATAATGTTTCAGATTAAGAATGGAGCGGCTGGGCTGCATACTCTGGAGTTTAGAAGGGTGAGAGCGGATTGTAGAGAAGGTACACAGACACCTTAAGGTGTTCACTACTTTATTAATCATACATCATATATAGCCCTAGCTGTACGTGGTCTGTCACGATCACCAGAGAGGGAGCTAGGGGCGTGTGGGTTACAATTATACTAACTGGTGGGGGGGGGGGGGGGGGGGGGGTGGTTAGCATGGACATCGTCACTATCAATTAAAGGTGTATACACATATCATCTACATCCTTCCTCTACCAAAACAAACAGTGAGTGACAGGGCGACCATGTCTCATGCGCTAGGGTAAATGCAAACAGTAAAGCACAGGAACACAGAATCACACGTAATCGCCGTAACGGACCGGCGGCCTGACCAGGCGACCAGACCGGGCCATCACCTCCTTCCCCGACAGGAACAAGCGGGGACGCCGGGTCATGGTGGGGGCTACAGACAGGAGAACCCCTTGGCGATGAAGGCATCGGGAGGGATGGCGAAGAGAAGGGCGAGGAAGCTGGAGAAAGCGCGACTGCAGCCAGGAGGCGGACAGGAGGAGGACGAGGGGGGGTTGGCCCCAGAGGAACGGGCAAAGCACTGGGCCGCGACAGTGGCAGCAGGGGGCGGGGAGAATACGGAGCCGCCGGGGGAGGGAGAGGCTCGTTCATGAGCCGGATGTTGCTGGCGGCACCGGCGGTACACCCTTTCGTCGTGGTTGACAAGGTACGAACGAGGGGAACCGGCAGAACCGACGACCACGGCCAGCTTGGAACAGCCAGAAGAGGGCCACATACGGACGACCTGGCTGGGGAGAAGAGGGCGGAGGACACAGCAGGACCTGTCGTGGGAACGCTTCTGTTTTCCGTGTTTTTGGGCAATGCGTTTCCGGACCAGGGCAGGTTTAGAGACGGAGGGGGACAGGGACTGCTGAGACACCGGGACCGTGGGCCTCGTGACTCGGGACATGAGCCGCTGAGCCGGGGAGCCCAGGGCATGGTCGCGGGAGATGTTGCGGAGGTTCAGCAGGGCCAGGTAGATGTCGGAGCGGGATAGGCGACAACGATACAACAATCCTTTGGCACTGCGGACCGCGCGCTCGGCCAGTCCATTGCTCTGCGGGTATTCCGGGCTGCTGGTATAATGACGAAAGTTCCATCGTTCAGAAAAAGCGCGGAACTGGCTGCCGTTGTCCGACTGCAGGCTGACCGGAGACCCGAAGGTGGCAAAGTGGCGGCGCAACTTCTCGATGACCGCGGAGGAAGAGAGGGAGTGGAGCTGATCAACTTCAAACCAGCTGGAGTAAGAGTCGACAAGCACCAGGAAGTCCTTTCCGTGCCACTCGAAGATGTCGCCTGCTAGTACAGACCAGGGCAGGTTAGCAGCTGGCTGCTGCAGGAGCGGCTGCCGCTGTTGCTGTGGAGCGAGGCAGTTGCAGGTAGGGCACGCGGAGACCCTATCCCGGAAGTAGCGAGGCATGTCGGGCTAGCAGAACTGGTTCTGAGCGATGGAAAGGGTCGCCTCGGCCCCGGGATGGCCACGATGAGCGGTTTCGAAGTATTGTTTTCGTAGTGCTTCGGGTACCACCACCTTGTGCCCCTTCACAACCACACCATCATGCAGCACCAACTCGTCACGAACCAAGAAGTAAGAACATAGAACATAGAACATAGATATTAGGTGCAGGAGCAGGCCATTCGGCCCTTCGAGCCTGCACTGCCATTCAATATGATCATGGCTGATCATCCAACTCGATATCCCGTACCTGCCTTCTCTCCATACCCTCTGATCCCTTCAGCCACAAGGGCCACATCCCTCTTAAATATGGCCAACGAACTGGCCTCAACTACCTTCTGTGGCAGAGAATTCCACAGATTCACCACTCTCTGTGTGAAAAACGATTTTCTCATCTCGGTCCTAAAAGACTCCCCCCTTATCCTTAAACTGTGACCCTTGTCCCTGGAATTTCCCCAACATCGGGAACAATCTTCCTGCATCTAGCCTGTCTAACCCCTTAAGAATTTTGCAAGTCTCTATGAGATCACCCCTCAATCTTCTAAATTCCAGCGAGTACAAGCCGAGTCTATCCAGTCTTTCTTCATGTGGAATTCGTGCCATCCCAGGAATCAGTCTGGTGAACCTTCTCTGTACTCCCTCTATGGCAAGAATGTCTTCCCTCAGATTAGGAGACCAAAACTGTACGCAATACTCCAGGTGTGGCCTCACCAAGACCCTGTACAACTGCAGTAGAACCTCCCTGCTCTTGTACTCAAATCCTTTTGCTATGAATGCCAACATACCATTCGCTTTCTTCACAGCCTGCTGCACCTGCATGCCTACTTTCAATGACTGGTGTACCATGACACTCAGGTCTCGCTGCATCTCCCCTTTTCCTAATCGGTCACCATTCAAATAATAGTCTACCTTCAAGTTTTTTGCCACCAAAGTGGATAACCTCACATTTATCCACATTATACTGCATCTGCCAAACATTTGCCCACTCACCCAGTCTATCCAAGTCATCTCGCAGTCTCCTAGCATCCTCCTCACAGCTAACACTGCCCCCCAGCTTCGTGTCTTCTGCAAACTTCGAGATGTTGCATTTAATTCCCTCGTCCAAATCATTAATGTATGTTTGTAAATAGCTGGGGTACCCAGCACTGAGCCTTGCAGCACCCCACTAGTCACTGTCTGCATCCTGAAAAGGACCCGTTTACTCCTACACTCTTTTGCTTCCTGGCTGCCAGCCAGTTTCTCTATCCACATCAATACTGAACCACCAATACCGTGTGCTTTAAGTTTGTATACCAATCTCTTGAGCGGGACCTTGTTCGAAAGCCTTCTGAAAGTCCAGATAATACACATCCGCTGCTTCTTCCTTATCCACTCTACTAGTTACATCCTCAAAAAATTCAATAAGATTCGTCAGGCATGATTTACCCTTCGTAAATCCATGCTGACTTTGTCCAATGATTTCACCACTTTCCAAATGTGCTGCTATCCCATCTTTAATAATTGACTCTAGCAGTTTTCCCCACTACGGTTAGACTAACTGGTCTGTAATTCCCCGTTTTCTCTCTCCCTCCCTTTTTACAAAGTGGGGTTACATTAGCTACCCTCCAATCCTCAGGAACTACTCCAGAATCTAAAGAATTTTGAAAAATTATCACTAAGGCATCTGCTATTTCTGGGGCTACTTCCTTAAGTACCCTGGGATGCAGCCTATCTGGCCCTGGGGATTTATCGGCCTTTAATCCATTCAATTTACCTAACACCACTTTCCGGCTAACCTGGATTTCACTCATAGAAACATAGAAACATAGAAATTAGGTGCAGGAGTAGGCCATTCAGCCCTTCGAGCCTGCACCGCCATTCAATATGATCATGGCTGATCATCCAACTCAGTATCCCGTACCTGCCTTCTCTCCATACCCTCTGATCCCCTTAGCCACAAGGGCCACATCCAACTCACTCTTAAATCTAGCCAATGAACTGGCCTCAACTACCCTCTGTGGCAGAGAGTTCCAGAGACTCACCACTCTCTGTGTGAAGAAAGTCTTTCTCATCTCGGTCTTAAAGGATTCCCCTTATCCTTAAGCTGTGACCCCTTGTCCTGGACTTCCCCAACAATCGGGAACAATCTTCCTGCATCTAGCCTGTCCAACCCCTTAAGAATTTTGTAAGTTTCTATAAGATCCCCTCTTAATCTCCTAAATTCCAGAGAGTATAAACCGAGTCTATCCAGTCTTTCTTCATAAGACAGTCCTGAACATCCCAGGAATCAGTCTGGTGAACCTTCTCTGCACTCCCTCTATGGCAATATAATGTCCTTCCTCAGATTTGGAGACCAAAACTGCACGCAATACTCCAGGTGTGGTCTCACCAAGACCCTGTACAACTGAAGTAGAACCTCCCTGCTCCTGTACTCAAATCCTTTTGCTATGAAAGCTAACATACCATTCGCTCTTTTCACTGCCTGCTGCACCTGCATGCCTACTTTCAATGACTGGTGTACCATGACACCCAGGTCTCGCTGCATCTCCCCTTTTCCTAATCGGCCACCATTTAAATAATAGTCTGCTTTCCTGTTTTTTGCCACCAAAGTGGATAACCTCACATTTATCCACATTATACTGCATCTGCCAAACATTTGCCCACTCACCCAGCCTATCCAAGTCACCTTGCAGTCTCCTAGCATCCTCCTCACAGCGAACACTGCCCCCCAGCTTAGTGTCATCGCAAACTTGGAGATATTGCCTTCAATTCCCTCATCCAGATCATTAATATATATTGTAAATAGCTGGGGTCCAGCACTGAGCCCTGCGGTACCCCCACTAGTTACTGCCTGCCATTGTGAAAAGGACCCGTTTACTCCTACCTCTTTGCTTCCTGTTTGCCTGCCAGTTCTCTATCCACATCAATACTGAACCCCTAATACCGTATGCTTTAAGTTTGTATACTAATCTCTTATGTGGGACCTTGTCGAAAGCCTTCTGGAAGTCCAGATATACCACATCCACTGTTCTCCCTTATCCACGCTACTAGTTACATCCTCGAAAAATTCCACAAGATTTCGTCAGACATGATTTACCTTTTGTAAATCCATGCTGACTTTGTCCAATGATTTCACCACTTTCCAAATGTGCTGCTATCCCATCTTTAATAACTGTCTCTAGCAGTTTCCCCACTACCGATGTTAGACTAACTGGTCTGTAATTCCCCGTTTTCTCCTCTCCCTCCCTTCTTAAAATGAGGGGTTACATTTGCTACCCGCCAATCCTCAGGAACTACTCCAGAATCTAAAGAGTTTTGAAAGATTATCACTAATGCACCACTATTTCCTGAGCTACTTCCTTAAGTACTCTGGGATGCAGCCTATCTGGCCCTGGGGATTTATCGGCCTTTAATCTATTCAATTTACCCAACACCACTTCCCGACTGACCTGGATTTCACTCAATTCCTCCTTTGACCCACAGTCCCCTGCTATTTCAGGCAGATTATTTATGTCTTCTTAGTGAAGACGGAACCAAAGTAATTATTCAATTGGTCCGCCATATCCTTGTTCCCCATGATCAACTCACCTGTTTCTGACTGCAAGGGACCTACATTTGTTTTAACTAACCTCTTTCTCTTCACATATCTATAAAAACTTTGCAGTCAGTTTTTATGTTCCCTGCCAGTTTTCTTTCATAATCTATTTTTCCTTTCCTAATAATAAGCCCTTTGTCCTCCTCTGCTGGTCTCTGAATTTCTCCCCAGTCCTCTGGTATGCTGCTTTTTCCTGGCTACTTTGTACGAATCATCCTTTGCTTTGATACAATCCCTGATTTCCCTTGTTATCCACGGTGATGCACTACCTTCCCCGATTTATTCTTTTGCCAAACTGGGATGAACAATTTTTGTAAGTTTCATCCATGCAGTCTTTAAATGTCTTCCATGTATATCCACCGTCAACCCTTTTAGAATTAATTGCCAGTCAATCTTGGCCAATTCACGTCTCTTACCCTCAAAGTTACCTTTCTTTAAGTTCAGAACCATTGTTTCTGAATTAACAATGTCACTCTCCTATCTAATGAAGAACTCAACCATATTATGGTCACTCTTGCCCAAGGGGGCAACGTACAACAAGGACGGCTAATTACCCCTTCCTCATGCCACATTACTCAAAACCCAGTCTAAAATAGCCTGCTCTCTCGTTGGTTCCTGTACATGTTGATTTAGATAACTATTAGCCCGCATACATTCCAAAAAAATCCTCTTCCTCAGTCACCCCTGCCAATTTGATTAACCCAATCTATATGTAGATTGAAGTCACCCATTATAACTGTTTTGCCTTTGTCGCACGCATTTCTAATTTCCTGTTTGATACCATCCCCAACTTCTCTGCTACTGTTAGGTGGCCTGTACACTACACCCACCAGCGTTTTCTGCCCCTTAGTGTTTTGTAGCTCTACCCATACCGATTCCACATCCTCCAAGCTAATGCCTTCCTTTTCCTCATTTCCTCCATCTCATTTGACCCGCGATCCCCTGCTACTTCCGGCAAATTATTTATGTCTTTCCTTAGTGAATTGTTTCACAGAACCAACATAGTTTTTCTATTCAATTAGTCTCTGCCATGTCCCTTGTTTCCCCCATGATCAATTCACCCGATTCTGACTGCAAGGGACCTAACATTTGTTTTAACTAAACGTTTGCGCTTCGCATATCGATAAAACCATTTGCAGTCAGTTTTTAATGTTTCCTGCCAGTTTTCTTTCATACTCATTTTCCCTTTTCACTAATTAAGCCCTTTGTCCTCCTCTGTTGGTCTCTGAATTTCTCCCAGTCCTCTGTTAGGCTGCTTTTTCTGGCTAATTTGTACGCTTTTTCTTTGATACTATCCCTGATTTCCCTCGTTATCCACGGATGCGCCACCTTCCCTGATTTATTATTTTGCCATACTGGGGTATGAACAATTGTTTTGTATTCATCAGGCAGTCTTTAAATGCCTTCCATTGCATATCCACCGTCAACCCTTCAATAATCAATTGCCAGTCCATCTTGGCCAATTCAGTCTCATACCCTCAAAGTTACCTTTCGTTAAGTTCAGAGGACCCGTGTTTCTGAATTAACAATGCCACTCTCCAAATCCTAATGTAGAACTCAACCATATTATGGTCACTCTTGCCCAAGGGGCCACGGTACAACAAAGGCTGCCCTAACTAACCCTTCCTCATTACTCAATATCCAGTCTAGAATAGCCTGCTCTCTCGTTGTTCCTCCACATGTTGGTTTTAGAAAACTATCCCGCATACATTCCAAGAAATCCTCTTCCTCAGCACTCCCTGCCAATTTGATTCACCCAATCTATATGTAAGATTGAAGTCACCCATTTATAACGGTTTTACCTTCATTGCATGCATGTCTAATTTCCTGTTTGATGCCATCCCCAACTCCACTACTACTGTTAGGTGGCCTGTATACAACACCCACTAGCGTTTTCTGCCCCTTAGTGTTTCGCAGCTCCACCCATATCGATTCCACATCCTCCAAGCTAATGTCGTTCCTTTCTATTGCGTTAAGCTCCGCTCTAACCAGCAGCGCTACCCCACCTCCTTTTCCTCTCTGTCACCGCTGCGGCCGGCAGGGAAGAATGACGGTCTGGTCATCCCTGCTTGATGATCGCGGACAGCTGCTGTAGCGAAGCGTCTGCTGCCGTATGCTTGGCTAGGGACCTCAACTGACCGGAGGGCACGAAGTTAACGCCCAGGACTATAGTCTTTGAATTTGGAGCAGGCAAAGACAACCGCCAGCAGTTCTTTCTCAATCTGGGCATAGTTTGTTCAGTGGTCGTCATTGTGCGGGATGCGTAGGATACAGGCAGTTGCACCCCGTCATGGATCTGCAGGCAGGCGGCCCCGAGGCCAAACTTAGATGCATCACATGTGAGAACGATGGGGCGCTGTAGGTCGAAGTACTTCAGCGTTGGCATGCTGATCAGCATAGTTTTGCAAGCAGGCAATCAGGGTCCTGGAGACTCTCACCCTGTCCATAGATGAACGACTCCGAACGCTCGAGCGCTTCGGGACCAGCCAGGTTAAGCAGCAGGGAAGCCTTGACAGCGGGGGCCACAGCAGGGTGAGCGAATGTAACATAATGCTCAAAGTCCCGTCGGAACACACTCCAGCGGATGAGTGATGTCTGCATCAAAGACAGGGATGTCAGGTTTACGGGACAGGCAGAAGCCATCACGGCACAGGGAGGGGTACTGGACTAAGAATGAAAATAAAACACGATAGACCGGAGACGCAGAAAGAAGCACTTCCTTACACCATGTAGAGAAGGTACACAGACACCTTAAAGTCTTCACTACTTTATTAAGCATACATTATATATAGCCCTGGCTGTACATGGGGGGGACTGTCACGATCACTAAGAGGGAGCTAGGGGGCGTGTGGGTTACAATTATACTAACTGGTGGGGGAGTGGGTAGCATGGACATCGTTACTATCAATTAAAGGTGTACACACATATCATCTACAGAGAGAAATGGGGGGGGAGGGAGGAGAGAAAACGTTTGGGAGAGTTTTGAGAACTTTTTAAGAGTTTGAGAACGTGTTGAGGAAGTTTTGGAGATTGAGAGGGAGAGGACGGAGAGGGGGGAGGGAGTGGCAGAGAAAGTTTGAGAGAGTTTTGATCAACGAGAATTTTGGGGAAGTTTTGGAGAGATTGATAAAGAGAGAAGGGGAGAGGGAGAGAGGAGAGAGGGCGAGAGAGAGAGAGAGAGGGCGTTGAGAATGAGTGTGAGAAAGTCTGGGAGAGTTGGAAAGATTTGAGAAAGTTTTGAGATAGGTTTGGAGAGACGGAGAGACGGAGAGAGAGAGAGAAAGAGAGAGAGGAGAGAGAGAGAGAGAGAGGAAGAGAGAGAAGAGAGAGAGAGAGAGAGAGAGAGAGAGCGAGAGAGCAGAGAGAGAGAGAGAGAGAGAGATGGAGAGAGTAGTCGTAAATTAAAGGATGGTGAGGAGAGAAAGGAGGAGGGGGAGAGAGGGGAAAAGAGGGAGATAATATATAGAGAGAGAGGGGGTAGGAATTTTGGAGAGTTTTGAGGAATGAGTCATACTCCTTTCCTCTCCCTCCTTCCCTCTATACCACCTTCCCTCCCTCTGTGTGTGTGTGCGTATGTGTGTGTCGGACACAGAGAGAGAGAGAGGGAGGGAGGAGAGAGAGAGAGGGAGAGAGGGAGAGAGGGAGAAAGAGAAAGAGGGAGAGAGGGAGGGAGAGAGCGAATTTGAAGAACTTGAGAAAAGCGAGGGAGAGGCGAGCAGACGAGATCTAGAGAGGGATAGAGGGGGAGAGAGAGGGATGAGGAGAGATAGCGGAGAGAGAGGGGGTGAGAGAGAGAGAGATGGACGAGGGTGACAGGGTTAGAGAGAGAGAGGGGGGAGGAAATGAATGTGAGAGAAAGTCAGGGAGAGTTGGAAAGATTTGAGAAATTTTGAGAGTTTTGGGGGAGGAGAGCGACGCGAGTGAGAGAGAAAAAACAAGGTAGGGTGGAAGATTGCAACCTTCGCGTGGTCCAACCCGTTTCGACTAATGCAATCAATTTGACGTGGCTCCTAACGGAAGATCAATTAGAACAAAGTTGTCCAACAACTTTAGGCTGTGCACGCCACAAGAAGAAGAGAGTAAGGGTAAAATTAAATGGATGGTGAGGGAGAGAAGGAGAGATATAAGAGGACGGGGAGACGAGGGGAGGAGGGGGAAATAATGGAGAGAGAGGGAGGGGGTGTAGGAAATTTTGGAGAGTTTTGAGGAATTGGTCGGACTCTTTTCCTCTCTCCCTCCTCTCTCCTTCCTTCTATTCCACTTCCTCCTGTGTGTGCGTGTGTCGGAGAGAGAGGAGAGAGGAGAGAGTGAAGAGAGAGAGGGAGAGAGAGAGGGAGCGGGGTAGAGAGAGGGAGGGATAGAAGAGAGAGGGAGAGAGAGAGAGGTGGGGAGGAATGAGAGACAGGACAGAGGGAGATATGGTGAGGCGTTAGAGAGAAAGAGTGGGGTGGGGGGAAGGGCAGGAGGGTTGATTGAGATCCACAAGTTTGGGGACTGACACCCTCTCTTCACCCCCTCCCCACACTCGGTAAGTCCCTCCTCCACGATCGTTGGTTCCCCCCCTCCCCTCACCGATCTCCCCACTGCGAAAAAAAAAAAGAGAGGAAGAGTCTCTCTCTCTATTTCTCTCTCTCTCTATTGATATCTATCCCCCCTCTCTCGTTCTCTCTCCCCCTTTCTACCCCCTTTTTTTCTTACCTCTCTCTCTGCCTCCTACTCTGCTCCCCATCTCTCTCTCCCAATCTCTCTCCTCCACGTTCTCTTTCTATCTCCCCGCCTATCTTTCTCCTTCTTCTCTCTCCCCCTCCTCTCTCTCGCCCCCCCTCTTTCCCCTCTCTCCACTCCTCTCTATCTGCCCTTATCGCTCTCCCACTCTCTCCTTCCCCCACTCTTCACCCTTCTCATCTCTCTCTCTCCTCTTCCCCCTCCCTCCCCATGCTCTCTACCGCTCTCTCTCACACCCTCCCCCCCCCCCCCTCAGTCCTTATCGCATCTCGGCCTTCCCTCCCTCTTCTCCCCATTTAAAATGAGATAGCGATAGAGAATCGAGAGCGGAGATGCAGGATAGAAAGACAGTTTTAGGTGGGTGAGATGTGACGAGAGTGATGAGTGAGAGAGAGAGAGGGGATGGGAGGAAGTGAGAGTTAGAGTGAGTGGGGGGTGGATGTAAGAGGTGGTGAGAGGGAGGCCGGGTGGACAGTGTGTGGGGGGAGAGATGCTCAGAGGGGAGGAGGGAGAGATAGAGTGAGAGGTGGGTGTGTGTAGTGTGGGGGTGTCGAGGCGGAGGGGGGTTGAGACCAGGGTGGGGAGTGTGGTGTATGGTGGAGTGTGGTGATAAGTGGCGGTGAGTGTGTGGTGTGTGTGATAGCTCGGGGGCGGGGGTGGGGGCCCCAGGATGGTGGGCTATCCTTGGGGAGGGTTCGCATGGGGGGGGTAGAAAAAGAGCTACGCGGCCTAAACCTATGCTAGGGAAAGAAAACACAAACGCGTCGAGAGAGGCGCTGCTGAACCCAAGCCCGGTGCAGCCAACTCGGATCCTGTGTAGTGGGCGTGTAACAGCGGAGTCCCAAACTGAGAGCACGAGAAAAGGAAGATAAGATCAGAAACAGGCCAGGAGTGAAATGAGAGAGCTAAAAGAGAGAGGATATAAGGGGGAGAATCAGAAAGGGGCGCGAGGGAAAGAGTGAGAAAGGACGAGCGAGAATTCAGCGCGGATCATGGACTATGGATATCGAGAAAAAAGAGCGAACGCAAGATCGAGATAACGATGAAAGAGAGAATAGCGAGAGAAAAACGGAAAGAGAGGAAGAAAGCGGCGATAGCGATACATGAGGGCAAGAGAACAAGAGGAAGAGACGATGAGCGAGAGACCGAAAAAAAAGAGAGAGTAGCGAGCAGAAGCGAGAGAGAGAGAGAGAGAGAGAGAGAGAGAGAGCGAAAGATTCAAGAAAAGACTAGCGGACGACGCAACAGAGAGAGAAAGAGTAGAGAGATGCAAAAGAGAGATGTGAGAGAACAAAGAGATAAGACGCAGAGAAAAGAGAGAGCCAACAGAGAGAGATAAACCGCAGAAAGCAAACAAAGAGAGTCAGACACAAGCGCGCGAGAACGGGAGACTAAATCGAGAGCGCTAAAAGAGAAAGAAGAAGGAGAGCCAGAAGAGGAGAGACGGTGAGCACGAGCAGACAGAGCGACGCGAAAAGGAGCAATTGCAGCAGGCCGCGAAATCAACCAGAGACTACATAGGCACAAAACACAGAGATAACAAGACGCGATAGCAGAAACGAGCGCGACGGTCGATTTCGATCACCGTCTATCTTTCTTAGATCGAGAAAACAGCGACTCATACCCTCAATCTCTCATGTCTGTTAGTCCAGTCTCGGCCCTACCCCCTTCCCGCTCAAAATGAGATAGCGAGAGAGGAGCGAGAAAAGGAGAAAGAGAGGTGGGAGAAGTGAGAGATAGGGTGAGGTGCGGAGGAGAGAGAGAGAGAGAGAGAGAGGAGAGATGAGAGAGAGAGAGAGAGTGAGAGAGAGTGAGAGGGAGAGAGGGAGAGAGTGAGAGAGGATGGAGGACAGAGCAGAGAGGGGATAGGGGGAGGAGTGGAGAGAAGTACTGAGAGGGTGATGTTTTTGGATGTTGATAGAAGTCAGATAGAAAGAAGTGGGTGGGAGGAAGGGCCTGGAGGCGTTGGGTTGTCGATCCCATGTTACGGGACAGATACTCCCTCGCCCATCCTCCCCCACAATCTCGGTAAGTCCTCATCAGATCGACGCTCTCTGTTGGGTTCCCTCCCCATCCCGAATTCCCACTGCGCAAAGAAGAAGAGGGAGAGTTTCCTTTCCTCTCTCTCTATATACTTTCTTATCTATCTCTCTCTTTCTCTCGAGTTGTCATCTCCCTCCTCTTCTACCCCCCATCTTCTCCCCCTTTTTTTTTTTTTTTCTCTACCCCTCGCTTCCCCCTCTCTTTCCCGCTCTCACTGCCAATTATCTTCTCCGCGTCCACTTTCTCTCTCCACGCCTCTCTTTCTCTGCCTTCCCTCCTTCCTCCTCTTTCGCCACCTTTCTCCCTCCTCCTCTGTCTCCCCTATTCTATCTCCTCTCTTGCCCCCCTCTCCTAGCCTCTTCTCTCTCCTCTGACCCTCTCTCCCTTCTCTCTCTCACCCTATTCATTCCCGATCATCTCTCTCCTCTCTCCCCCTCCCTTCTTCGCCCGCTCATACCTCGCGAATAGCGTGCGACAGCGAAAAGGACCAAACAGATGAACAGGGGATTAGCGAACAAGCAGCCGTCAAAACAGA
>JAVHYY010000777.1:0-52219 GCA_035221665.1 Okamejei kenojei
TAGACTTCCATTGTAATAAGTTATCCTAAAACAAGGGATGCAACAGGGATAAAGTCAGCTCCAGCCTCTGCACATGGAAACAACGAAGTCCCACGTTCTCCACCATGTTACCTCCGAGAGAAACCTACCGTCGGGTACCCATAATCAATTCACTTTTTGTATTGGAACATTGCCATCTTACAGATTCCTTCTGATATGTCCATCACTACCTGTCCATGTCAATATGATGTTTAGACAGCAATGTAGATAGGTTGAATCACCCGCATACCCCTACCTTCTTTCTGCCAGGAGGTATCAAGGGCAACCGGTCTCTGTATATTGCCTGCTCTCATCTGCGACTGTTGCTTTTGCCAGCATCACCAGTGCCACCGCAGTTTGGTTGGTAATTGCCTCCATTACTGCCTGAAGTCCTTAGATCTGGTTTAACAGTTAACCGGGGTTTCGGTATCCCCGGATCTATCCTGTGCCCAAGTGTCTGGTCATAGTATGAGATGATTTTTGCGGGAGCCATTCAATAATCATCTTCCCATGCTCCAATGTCTAGTTCCTCTTCTTCCATGTAGGTCGTCAAATATCAGGCGTTTCCAAGCGACCGCCCTTCTTTTGCGTGTTTAACCGGAAAATCCCGGTTTTAACCAGTCCAATAAAGCAAGTCCCGCTCCCAATTTGTTGGTAACACCGATAAGCCTTGTGTCCTCCCGCATTCCATAACAGTCCTCAGGGGCTGGTCCCACTTAGAGTTACACCATATTTCCATATGCCTCGCAACACCGGGATTCCCCCTTGATAAGGGTGGTTCCCCCCGGTGCAGTTTCCATATCCATCGATTTTCCATTACCCTTCAGTCCTCATCCAGAATTTCAGAGCATAGTTTCTCCCGTCTTCTTAGTTGGTACCATTTAGGCTCCTCTGGCCACCACACCGGGGCTGATTTGCCACTGGGGACGAATGCGCTGGCAGGGGCTGCTGCCTACTAGACGCATCCTTTCCCAGGGCCTAGCGATACACTCAGTCCACCCCAAAGCAGCGTCTGTCAGGACCCAGCCTGGGGATCTCGGTCTTGTCCAACTGTCAGGTTCCACTCCATCAGGTCCCATACTTCAACAATGGATCCTCTCCACGGCAAACGTGAGCTCATCAGTGGTCCGCCACAGACTCAACAGTTAGTCACATTCAGGGTTCCAGCTATTCGGAGGGCCAAGTCCACAAACAGATTTTTCCCTTCTTCAGGGATCTCAATCTGCTTCTTTATTTCTTCGTACAGTGTCTGGTGCAATTGAGGCTGAGTAGGTGGGGGAGGGGGAGGCTTGTTGACTACTACTTTCGTTAACCCTGTTATTACTTCCTCCTTTATTTTATCTAATGTCCATCTTAAGGCCTGGAAAGGGAGACCTAACTGTCCTGTCCTAGTTATACAAACCCATATTAGATATATACTCTCCTCCTTTGTGCAGGTAACGTACCCAAACCTCCCTACATATCCCCTATTCCCAACCATATAATACTTCTTTCCCCCGTCCTCACAAATAGTTCTAGTCCTCAGGTTATAGCAAGCATCGTTCACATGGGAATGATAGGTAAATGATCTGGTTGTCCACCCTCTGTATCTGAAAGGATGATAACATTTTATCACAGTTATTAATACTTTTTACCATAATTACATGCAGAGCAAGCAATACCACGACTGCTCCATTCATACTGCTAGTTATACATTTATTTTTTTCTAAAAGTTAATGTTAGGGGCTTATTTCCTGGCTTCATCATCCACTGTTCCCCTTTATCAGGAGCGGGTGGATCAACGAGTCCTTTAACCCGGATTGCGTGGGTCCACCCTTTTTCTTTTGTTCGTACTGCTGTCTCAGTTGTCAGTAATACTAGGTATGGGCTGGTCCACCTGGGCTGGAGTTTCTCCTCCTTCCAATTCTTGACCAGTACCCAGTCGCCGGCCTTTACAGCATGTATTGGAAAGTCGAGTGGTGGGCTTTGAGCCAATAATGCTTTAGCTTTTAATTCTGTAAGGGAACGAGATACTGCCAGTAAATAGTTCCTTAAGAATACATCACTGCCCTCTATGGTGGGTATTCCTTCTATGCTTTCCCAAAAAAGGTAACCCAAAACAACATTTCATAGGGGGACACTGCTAACTTTGCCATGGTGTCTCCGTTGCTTTTTCTCAAAGCATTTCTGTTTCCCTACTGCTCCAAACATGTACCAGACTCCATGTACATATGCTGCTCTTAAAGCCTTAATTTCTGCCAACCTGAGCTAAGCAAGATTGCAGGCAAGCTTCAATTTGATTACCTTAAAGTCTAATTCCATCCTGATGCATCACTTCAAAGCCTGCATACTTGCTATTATGATTCCCTTTAACAAGAAACATCCACAAGCAAAACCTTTTTGTTCCCTTTCATTCAAAGGCTCTGACTGTAAAACATTTCTCAGACTTGTGTGTCCTTCTTCCTTCATTATTTTTCTTAATGACATCACAATTTCAACATACTTCCCAATCTAGTCTGAACTATATCCTGCCATTCCCAAGATCATCATCATCTGTTCTACTGTATGAGGTTTGAGAACTTCAATTATCACTTCAATTTGATCCTGCGCTATAGCTTTTACTTCTTTAGATATTACTCGTCCAAAATATTCTACCTGCTGCTGACAAAACAACAACTTCTTCCTTGATACATTATGACCTCCTATGCCATCTTTTCCAAGATAATTACAATGTCTCTCACATTGCTTCTCACTTGTGGAACAAACCAACAAATCATCCACATACTATATCAACAACTTCCAAATCTGCCTACAACATCTGATTAAAAACTTGGGGCTAGTATTTAAAACCCTGCCGCATCCCTGCCTAGGTGTATTTAATACCTCTTCTTAATGTTCTTAACATAGCTATATTCACCATTATCTTAATATTATTATTATTATTATTTCCTGATTACCATACCTGTTCACATCCCCAACACACCTTATCCATTACCTATCTCCTTACTAGCCTTCCTTGACCTCTTCCTTGAGATCCCTCCCTCCCTTGGGGACCCCAGTCCTGTCTGGGCTTATATCCAGATTTATTTCACTCCTGATAGGGCATTTGAGGAAATACTCTCCCAAATACATTTATTATTGGCATGGAATCTCTGGCCCCTGTTTGGCTCTGTCATAGGACTCACTGTGTGTCGGTGCATCACTTATTTCAGACTTTTCAACCAGGTCTGTTGTTACTGACATCATTGTCTTTCCTTTTTCAGGCTCTTTCTTTTTGAGCTCTTCAAGTTACATTTGCATCATTTTTCTCTGCACCTCTTCCTGCTGGTCTGCAAGTCTTTTTCCTATCTTTGCGATATTTCTCAACCTCATTGACCAAATGATCACTGAATCAGGGGTGGGAAATAGATGACAATCCCGCCACCTCCTCCAATCTAGACTTGACTTTAGGAGGAATGACATCCACCACAGTGGTTCAAACTATAGTGTTCATTAACTGGTTGCCTTCTATTTTTGTTCAGTTTCCAGTCTCCACCTTTTCGGCTTGTTCTCCAGATAGGCTGCTGGATTTTGTCTGAGGGCCTGCCATACCCTCTGCCTGACTGTGTCAAAGAGCATGCCATTGTTTATTGCATTGTTCACAGCATTTTTATACCAGCCATCTTCAGGAGTTCTGTCAGTTTAGTGGTTTCTATCACTTTCACCAACAGTGCCTTCAAATCTCCCATAGCCAATAATCGTCCTCCAAAGCCATAATCCATTTCCAGCCCCATCAGGAATATTGGGTAAGGTATTTCTTAGCCCTCTCAGTTTATGGGTGCCCCAAAGGATAATCTGTGTCTGGCCTGCTCTTATCTTTTTAAAGCAGTCTCATCAATGTATCCCTCTGCTTCCAACTTTAATCCTTTCTGATCTGCCTTCTTTCTCATTATAAACTCAATTTCTTACTTCTCAGATAGTTTATCCTCCTTTGCAAATTTATTCACCTTCCTTTTAAAATCTTCCACTGACTTCTCGATTCTCATATTTTACCACCACCCCTTCTACCTTGGGGGCAGTCATCACTTTCCCTCCTACCCCCGAGATTTTGACTTGTTTTTCACCCAATCCGATTTCTTCCGGTACCTTAGTTCCCCTTGATCTCTCCGCTCTCGAATCGACCATAAATACCATATTCTCTCTCTGGGGTCCTAATTTCAAGTTTACCAGAGGATTCCCGTGTGTATCCCATACACCCCAGGGAGCAGGACCCCCGGGTTCCCTATTCTTCCTCCATGAGTGCGTACGAATGCACCTCCCGTCGTAGCCTGGGTCATTCCCTCTTGAAATGACCCTCCTCGTTACAATGGTAACACCGGGATGGCCCCGTGTACCACTCTCCTGATCCTTGTTCCTTGTTTTCCCGGGAACCCCAACTTCGGTCCCTCCATTCACCTCTTCCTCGTCCTCTGTCTCTGCCGCTTCCCCTTCCCCGGTCTCCATGAGCGCTTGGCCTTCTATCACCTTCGTCTCCCTTCTTCTTTACCCCTTGCTGTACTGCCTGCAACATCATTTTTGCCTTTCCCTTCTGTTTTTCCTCATCCCGTCGTACATATACTTTCTGAGCCTCTGTTAACAATTGATTTAATGGTTTGTCATTCCAATCCTCCAATTTTTCCAGTTTCTTTCTAATATCTGGCCATGACTTGGTTACAAAATTAACCTTTAGTAACTGCTGACCTGCGTCTGCTGCTACCCCCGGAGCCTGCAACTCCTTTTCCCAGATCTTTATTTCTGCTTGTCTGACCATCTGTCTTTCTTCTGAAGTAAATAAACTTCCCATTATTGACATCATTGTCTGCCAACTCCTTTTTTTTTCCCCTGGGCCCCATTAATTTATTACCCTTCTCCAACCAGAATGTTTATCTAAACAAACCATAAAAGCTGCTTGTTGTTCAGCAATTAACTTATTTCTAATGTTTTGTTCAAACCATTCTCCCTACAATTCCCAAATTCCAATTCCTAGTTTAAATACATACGACTAACAATTTTCCAAATTAACTTTACTGAAATGAAATCTATAGAAGCCAAGCAACCTACATTTTCCAACTTTCCCCTTTTAAGTTGCGATGATACAAAGCATTGTCCGTTACCTTACAGCTGTTCGTAACCTCCCCCATTGCTTACAATTTCTTAAAGGAACACACACACCTACCCTTACAGCATGTGGCCTACAGCAAACAAACCTATCACATATATAAACTTCCTCATTCATACAAAACCGGTTTTTACACACAAATCACATTAGTTCCATTCTTACTTCAATGAGATTGTGTGAAACAACTCAATATTTCTTTCATGCGCTGCTCCTTTCTTTTTTAACTTTTCGATCTCAAAACATTTGGCACTGTGATTTTCCTTAGATTTTTGCAATATCTGAGTGATACTCTGAATATTCTGTACAGCCCAGTGCTACCAGACTGAACTCCCCCTTATTTGTTCCTTTGGTTAATCAAAATAACATAACTTAATCATAGTCTCCTTATCTTTACCCCCCCCCCCCGGGGCTTCCTTCTCCCCAAGATTGCCACATTCGCCCCAATGGACTATCAGGCGGAATGTGCGGCTCTTCACCAGTGTGAGCCTTGTCCTGTTTCCCCGGACCCTCACTTTTCCCGTTCTGGTTACCCATTGTCTTATCGTACTATTCCCGTTCGACAGACCCTCGGTCGCCCAGGCAATACTTAATAGTCAGTTTTCTAACCCGGGTCTTGTGCACAAGAATCGCTCGATCGTCCCTTGTTTATTTATCTGACACTCCCTCTTGCTTCCCGAGTCTCTTGTCCGGATATCACCCGCTCAAACCGCTGATGGCAAGCAAGGAGATCAGAGACTGCTGAAATCAGCAGGGTGCACCTTCCCTTCTTTCTGTGCTTCCACCGAGCAGCCGGAGTGGCGATCCCGGACAAGCCCCCACTTTGTGAGATATGCAGTGTGCTCACAATCACTACTCAGAGACTAAATCGTGGAAACAAGAGATTCTTTATTTGCGAGTCTGCAGAGTCGGGTGCCTCTCCAAGTTGAGACACACCGAAGTCAGAAAGGTAAACCCCTTTATACACACAATTCTACATTTCCTCCCCTTCTGGCCCTCTCCAATCAGGGCACTGAGGTGCACAGTCTGTAGGTACGTCCCCCCCAGTACCTCCCACATCATACATCGCATGTCCAGACATGTGCATGGTAATGAGCAGTTTCTTGACCAGGGGTGTGTTGTAATATTCCCTAGTTTTGCTCACCTCCAACTGAACTCTCTCAGTTCTCTTATATCAGAACTAAAGCTAGGCTATTCTGACAAGGGTCGCATCTATCACTCCCTTCTACTGATAGGAGTCATCTACATCAATCCCTTCTACCGCTATACAATGCTATCAATCCTTACTTAAGGACGGTTCTGGTAACTTCATCCACAACTGTGTCAGAATCCTCTTCCTGGCCTCTATCGGTTTAAATCCTCTTTAAAGCCCCTTACAATAGTAGGGTTTAATCATTTTATCCCTCACATGAGTTAAGAAGTTCACCCTCACGTGACCCCTAAACTTTTGTCCCTTAATTCTTAAATCATGTCGTCTTGTTTCAATTTTCCCTACTATCAATGGAAAAAGCTCATCCACGTCAACTCTGTCTATCTCTCTCATCATTTTAAAGACCTCTATCAAGCCCCCCCTTAACCTTCTGCGCTGCAAAGAATAAAGACCTAACTTGTTCAACCTTTCTCTGTAACTTAGGTGCTGAATCCCAGACAACATTCTCTCTCCCCCTTTCTCCTTCTCTGCGTCTCTCTCACTCACCCTCTCTGTCCTCTCTATCTCTCCACCTCTCTCTATCTCTCCCCCTCTATCTCCAGGGAAGGACATTCGTGCCATTGAGGGAGCCCAGCGTAGGTTCACAAGTTTAATTCCCGGGATGGCGGGACCGTCATATGCTGAGAGAATGGAGCGGCTGGGCTTGTACACTCTGGAGTTTAGAAGGATGAGAGGGAATCTTATTGAAACATCTAAGATTATTAAGGGTTTGGACACGCTAGAGGCAGGAAACATGTTCCCGATGTTGGGGGAAGTCCAGAACCAGGGGCCACACACAGTTTAAGAATAAGACGTCAGCCATTTAGGACTTAGATGGGAAACCTTTCCACCCAGAGAGTTGTGAATCTGTGGCCATTTGGGACTGAGATGAGGAGAAACTTTTCCGCACAGAGAATTGTGAATCTGTGGCCATTTGGGACTTAGATGTGGAGAAACGTTCCCACCAGAGAAACGTAGAAACATAGAAAATAGGTGCAGGAGTAGGCCATTCGGCCTTTCGAGCCTGCACCGCCATTCAATATGATCATAGCTGATCATCCAACTCAGTATCCTGAACCTGCCTTCTCTCCATACCCGCTGATCCCTTTAGCCACAAGGACCACATCTAACTCCCTCTTAAATATAACCAATGAACTGGCCTCAACTACCTTCTGTGGCAGAGTATTCCAGAGACTCACCACTCGCTGTGTGAAAAATGTTTTCCTCATCTTGGTCCTAAAGGAATTCCCCCATATACTTAGACTGTGTCCCCTTGTTCAGGACCTCCCCAACATCGGGAACAATCTTCCTGAATCTAGCCTATCCAACCCCTTAAGAATTTGTAAGTTTCTATAAGATTCCCCCTCAATCTTCTAAATTCTAGTGAGTATACGCCAAGTCTATCCAATCTTTCCTCATATGAAAGTCCTGACATCCCAAGAATAAGTCTGGTGAACCTTCTCTGTACAAGAATGTCTTTCCTCAGATTTGGAGACCAAAACTGTACGCAATACTCCAGGTGTAGTCTCACCAAAACCCTGTACAACTGCAGTAGAACCTCCCTGCTCCTATACTCAAATCCTTTCACTATGAATGCTAACAAACCATTTGCTTTATTCACTGCCTGCTGCACCTGCATGCCCACTTTCATTGATTGGTGTACCATGACACCCAGGTCTTGTTGCATCTCCCCTTTTCCTAATTTGCCACCTTTCAGATTAATAGTCAACCCTCCTGTTTTTGCCACCAAAGTGGATAACCTCACATTTATCCACATTATACTGCATCTGCCATGCATTTGCCCACTCACCCAGCCTATCCAAGTCACCTTGCAGCCTCCTAGAATCCTCCTCACACCTAACACTACCCCCCAGCTTAGTGTCATCCACCAACTTGGAGATGTTACATTCAATTCCCTCATCCAAATCATTAATATATATTGTAAATAGCTGGGGTCCCAGCACTGAGCCTTGCGGTACCCCACTAGTCACTGCTTGCCATTCTGAAAAGAACCCGTTTACTCCTACCCTTTGCTTCCTGTCTGCCAGCCAGTTCTCTTTCCACATCAATACTGAACCCCCAAGACCGTCTGCTTTAAGTTTGTATAATAATCTCTTATGTGGGACCTTGTCGAAAGCCTTCTGAAAATCTAGATATAACACATCCACTGGTTCTCTCTTATCTTGTTCAACTTGTTCAACCTTTCTCTGTAACTGAGGTGCTGAAACCCAGGCAACATTCTCTCTCCCCCTCTCTGCCTCTCTCTCTCCCTCTCTCTCTCTCCATCTCCAGGGAAGGACATTCTTGCTATTGATGGAGCCCAGCGTAGGTTCACAAGTTTAATTCCCGGGATGGCGGGGCTGTCATATGCTGAGAGAATGGAGCGGCTGGGCTTGTACATTCTGGAGTTTAGAAGGATGAGAGGGGATCTTATTGAAACATCTAAGATTATTAAGGGTTTGGATATGCTAGAGACAGGAAACATGTTCCCGATGTTGGGGGAGTCCAGAAACAGGGGCCACACACAGTTTAAGAATAAGGGGTCGGCCATTTAGAACTTAGATGTGGAGAAACGTTTCCACCCAGAGAAACATAGAAACACAGAAAATAGGTGCAGGAGGAGGTCATTCGACCCTTCGAGACTGCATCGCCATTCAATATGATCATGGCTGATCATCCAACTCAGTATCCTGTACCTGCCTTCTCTCCATACCCCGTGATCCCTTTAGCCACAAGGGCCACATCTAACTCCCTCTTAAATATAGCCAACGAACTGGCCTTAACTACCTTCTGTTGCAGAGAATTCCAGAGATTCACCACTCTCTGTGTGAAAAATGTTTTTCTCATCTCGGTCCTAAAACATTTCCCCCTTATCCTTAAACTGTGTGACCCCTTGTTCTGGACCTTCCCAACATCGGGAACAATCTTCCTGCATCTAGCCTGTCCAACCTCTTAAGAATTTTGTAAGTTTATATAAGATCCCCCCTCAATCTTCTAAATACTAGCGAGTACAAGCCGAGTCTATCCAGTCTTCCTCATATGAAAGTCCTGACATCCTAGGAATCAGTCTGGTGAACCTTCTCAGTACTCCCTCTATCGCAAGAATGTATTTCCTCAGTTTTGGAGACCAAAACTGTACGCAATACTCCAGGTGTGGTCTCAACAAGACCCTGTACAACTGCAGTAGAACCTCCCTACTCCTGTACTCAAATCCTTTTGCTATGAATGCTAACATACTATTCGCTTTCTTCACTGCCTGCTGCACCTGCAAGCCTACTTTCAATGACTGGTGTACCATGACACCCAGGTCTCGTTGCATCTCCCCTTTTCCTAATCGGCCACCATTCAAATAATAATCTACTTTCCTGTTTCTGCCACCAAAGTGGATAACCTCACATTTATCCACATTATACTGCATCTGCCATGCATTTGCCCACTCACCCAGCCTATCCAAGTCACCTTGCAGCCTCCTAGCATCCTCCTCGCAGCTAATCCCAGCTTAGTGTCATCCGCAAACTTGGAGATGTTGCATTCAATTCCCTCATCCAGATCATTAATATATATTGTAAATAGCTGGGGTCCCAGCACTGAGCCTTGCGGTACCCCACTAGTCACTGCCTGCCATTCTGAAAAGGACCCGTTCACTCCTACCCTT
This sequence comes from Okamejei kenojei, assembly GCA_035221665.1. Taxonomy (NCBI): domain Eukaryota; kingdom Metazoa; phylum Chordata; class Chondrichthyes; order Rajiformes; family Rajidae; genus Okamejei; species Okamejei kenojei. The sequence goes on from JAVHYY010000777.1 coordinate 9,976, forward strand.
TGCTTCCTGTCTGCCAGCCAGTTCTCTATCCACATCAATACTGAACCCCAAGACCGTGTGCTTCAAGTTTGTATACTAATCTCTTGTGTGGGACCTTGTCGAAAGCCTTCTGAAAGCCCAGATATAACACATCCACTGCTTCTCCCTTATCCACTCTACTAGTTACATCCTCAAAAACTTCAATAAGATTTGTCAGACATTGTATTGTATGGTATTCAATTTATTGTCATTATCTCATTTTAGAGACAACAAAATGGATTGATTTACCTTTTGTAAATCCATGCTGACTTTGTCCAATGATTTCTCCACTTTCCAAATGTGCTGCTATCCCATCTTTAATAACTGACTCTAGCAGTTTCCCCACTACCGATGTGAGACTAACCGGTCTGTAAATCCCCGTTTTCTCTCTCCCTTTTTAAAAAGTGGGGTTACATTAGCTACCCTCCAATCCTCAGGAACTACTCCAGAATCTAAAGAGTTTTGAAAAATTATCTGAAAAGGACCCGTTCTAAGGCATCCACTATTTCTGGGGCTACTTCCTTAACTACCCTGGGATGCAGCCTATCTGGCCCTGGGAATTAATCGGCCTTTAATCGATTCAATTTACCTAACACCACTTTCCGGCTAACCAGAATTTCACTCAGTTCCTCCATCTCATTTGACCCTCGATCCCCTGCTATTTCCGGCAGATTATTTATGTCTTCCTTAGTGACGACATTACCCAAGTAGTTATTCAATTGGTCTGCCATGTCCTTGTTCCCCATGATCAATTCACCTGTTTCTGACTGCAAGGGACCTACATTTGTTTTAACTAATCTTTTTCTCTTCACATATCGATAAAAACTTTTGCAGTCATTTTTTATGTTCCCTGCCAGTTTTCTTTCATAATCCATTTTCCCTTTCCTAATTAAGCCCCTTGTCGTCCTCTGTTGGACTCAGAATTTCCCCAGTCATCTGGTAGGCTGCTTTCTCTGGCTAATTTGTACGCTTCATCTCTTGTTTTGATACTATCCCTGATTTCCCTTGTTATCCACGGATGCACTACCTTCCCTGATTTATTCTTTTGCCAAACTGGGATGAACAATTGTTATAGTTCACCCATGCAGTCTTTAAATGCCTTCCATTGCCTCTCCACCGTCAACCCTTTAAGAATCACTTGCCAGTCTATCTTGGCCAATTCACGTCTCATACCTTCAAAGTTACCTTTCTTTAAGTTCAGGACCCGTGTTTCTGAATTAACAATGTCACTCTCCATCCTAATGAAGAACTCAAACATATTATGGTCACTCTTGCCCAAGAGGCCACGGACAACAAGACTGCTAGCTAACCCTTCCTCATTACTCAATACCCAGTCTAGAATAGCCTGTTCTCTCGTTGGTTCCTCTACATGTTGGTTTAGAAAACTATCCCGCATACATTCCAAGAAATCCTCTTCCTCAGCACCCCTGCCAATTTGATTCACCCAATCTATATGTAGATTGAAGTCTCCCATTATAACTGTTTTACCTTTGTTGCACGCATTTCTAATTTCCTGTTTGATGCCATCCCCAACCACTACTACTGTTAGGTGCCCTGTACTCAACACCCAGTAGCGTTTTCTGCCCCTTAGAGTTTTGCAGCTCTACCCATATCGATTCCACATCCTCCAAGCTAATGTCCTTCCTTTCTATTGCGTTAATCTCCTCTCTAACCAGCAACGCTACACCACCTCCTATACCTTTCTCTCTATCCCTCCTGAATATTGAATATCCCTGGATGTTCAGCTCCCAGCCTTGGTCACCCTGGAGCCATGTCTCCGTGATCCCAACTATATCATAATCATTAATAGCTATCTGCACCTTCAACTCATCCACCTTATTACGAATGCTTCTTGCATTGAGACACAAAGCCTTCAGGCTTGTTTTTACAACGCTCTTACTCCTTATACAATTATGTTGAAAGGTGGCCCTTTTTGATTTTTGCCTGGGATTTGTCTGCCTGCCACTTTTCACCTTGCTACCTATTACTTCTATCCTCATTTTACACCCCTCTTTCTCTCTTCGATATTCCAGCATCTGCAGTTCCTTCTTAAACATTTAGACGATATTGTTGTCTCGTTTAGTCCATTCCATTGCGGTTCTTGCGAAGAATGAATCCTTATAAATATCTGTCCTGGCCAATGGCGTTTCTATTTACAGATCATTTCTCTTTCATGTCCTATGTGTTGAGTACGTTATGTATCTATCTGCAGTTAGGCCCACGATTGGCAGGAATAGGTCTGTGTTCACCCAAATCCCCTGTCCCAGAGAGAGTGGGAGAGAGACAAAGAGAGAGAGGGAGGGACAGAGAGAGAGAGAGAGAAACACATACACAGATAAACAGAGAGAGAGAGAGAGACGGGAGAGAGAGAGAGACAGACAGAGAGAGGGAGAGAGAGGAGGGGAGAGAGAGTGAAACAGAGAGAGAGAGAGAGAGACATAGAGAGAGAGAGAGAGAAGAGAGAGAGAAATAGAGAGTAACAGAGAGAGAGAGGCAGAAAGAGACAGAGATACAGCGAGTGAGAGCCAGAGACAGAGAGAAAGACAGAGAGAGGCAGAGAGAAAGAGAGAGAAACAGAGCGAGAGAGACAGAGAGAGAGAGGCAGAAAGAGAGAGAGATTTAGAGAGAGAGATAGAGAGGGAGGCAGAGAGAGAGAGAGTGATAGAACAAAGTGCACAATAAAGGCATGAGAGGGGAGCCGGCCAAGGTAGACTGGAAAGGGATCCTAGCAGGAATTACGGTGGAACAGCAATGGCAGGAATTTCTGGGCATAATCTGGAAGACGCAGGATCATTTCATTCCAAAAAGGAAGAAAGATTCTAAGGGAAGTAGGAGGCAACCGTGGCTCACAAGAGAAGTTTGGGATAGAATAAAACTAAAAGAAAAGATGTATAACACAGCAAAGAGTAGCCGGAAGCCAGGGGATTGGGAAACTTTCATAGGACAACAGAAGGAAGCAAAACGGGCAATGCGTGCTGAAAAGATGAAGTACGAGGGGAAGCTGGCCAGGAATATAAAGAAGGACAGAGAGAGAGAGAGAGAGAGAGAGAGAGAGAGAGAGAGAGAGAGAGAGAGAGAGAGAGACAGAGAGACAGAGAGACAGAGAGAGAGACAGAGAGACAGAGCGGGGGAGAGAGAGGGACAAGGAAAGACAGAGAGAGAGAGACAGTGAGGCAGAGACACAGACAGAGAGACAGAGAGAGAGTGACAGTGAGAATGTGCTGGAGTAACTCAGCGGGTCAGGCAGCATCTGTGGAGAAGATAGACACAAAGTGCTGGAGTAACTTAGCGGGTCAGGCAGCATCTGTGGAGAGAATGAATGGGTGACATTTTGGGTTGAGACCCCTCTTTGGTTTAGTTTAGTTTAGAGATGCAGCGCGGGAACAGGTCTTTCAGCCCGCGGAGTCCGCGCCGACCAGCGATCACCCCGTACACTAGCACTATCCTACGCACATTAGGGACAATTTAACAATTTTGCGGAGGCCGATTAATCTACAACCCTGAACGTCTTTGAAATGTTGGAGGAAGTTGTCAACACCCAATTGGATCCCGACTCAAAACTAGTAATATTTGGAATATCAGAACAAAGTCTAACACTTACTACAAGCCGACTATAGTATAATAATTGGGAAAAAATTAATATTAAAATTTCGGAAAGGTCCGATAACCCCCTTAATTAAAATGTGCATTATGAAAGTGTCGGAGACCCTACATTTGGAAAAAAGAATCAGACTTGTCTTAATGGACAAACAAGAACTTTATATCAGAATATGGTCTCTATTTATTGATTATTTGAAGGGGTGAACTGGTTCGGCGCGAGAACCTGACTGAAGCTCAAATGAAGGATTAGATGAAAAGATATACTTTATAATTTACAAACCTATCTCCAATGTTGTTTTATTAATAAATTATTCCATTCTTCTTTATCATACTTTTCTTTCTCTCTTTCTTTATTATTTTCTATCTATATAAAAAAGACAGAGACAGAGAGAGAGAGAGAGAGAGAGAGACATGGAAACATATAAAATAGGTGCAGGAGTCGGCCATTCGGCCCTTCGAGCCTGCACCGCCATTCAATATGATCATGGCTGATCATCCAACTCAGTATCCTGTACCTGCCTTCTCTCCGTACCCCCTGATCCCTTTAGCCCCAAGGGCCACATCTAACTCCCTCTTAAATATAGCCAATGAACTGGCCGCAACTACCTTCTGTTGCGGAGAATGTTTTCCTCATCTCGGTCCTATAGGAATCCCCCCTTATCCTTAGACTGTGACCCCTTGTTCTGGACCTCCCCAACATCGGGAGCAATCTTCTTGCATCCAGCCTATCCGACCCCTTAAGAATTTTGTAAGTTTCTATAAGATCCCCCCTCAGTCTTCTAAATTCTAGCGTGTACAAGTCAAGTCTATCTAGTCTTTCCTCATATGAAAATCCTGACATCCCAGGAATCAGTCAGGTGAACCTTCTCTGTACTCCCTCTATGGCAAAAATGTCTTTCCTCAGATTTGGAGACCAAAACTGTACGCAATACTCCAGGTGTGGTCTCACCAAAACCCTGTACAACTGCAGTAGAACCTCCCTGCTCCTATATTCAAATCCTTTCGCTATGAATGCTAACATACCATTTGCTTTCTTCACTGCCTGCTGCACCTGTATGCCTACTTTCAATGATTGGTGTACCATGACGCCCAGGTCTCGTTGCATCTCCCCTTTTCCTAATTTGCCACCATTCAGATAATAGTCTACCCTCCTGATTTTGCCACCAAAGTGGATAACCTCACATTTATCAAGAGAGACTGAGAGAGAGACTGAGAGAGAGAGAGAGAGAGAGAGAGAGAGAGAGAGAGAGAGAGAGAGAGATGTGCGGGAGAGAGAGACAGAGACAGACACAGAGAGAGAAAGAGAGAGAGAGAGAGAGACGGACAGAGAGAGAGAGACAGAGAGAGAGATTCATAGAGAGAGACAGAAAGAGAGAGAGAGGTGCGAGAGAGAGACAGAGACAGACACAGAGAGAGAAAGAAAGAGAGAGAGAGAGAGACAGAGACAGAGAGAGACACACACAGAGAGACAGAGAGAGAGACAGAGAGAACGAGAGAGGCAGAGAGAGAGAGAGAGAGAGAGAGAGAGAAAGAGAGAGAGAGGAAGAGACATAAAGAGCGAGAGAGAGGAGTGAGAGAGGTCAGAGAGAGAGAGAGAGGGACAGAGAGAAAGAGAGAGAGAGAAACAGAGAGAGGCAGAAAGAGAGAGAGACAGGGAGAGACAGAGACAGAGAGAGATAAAAAGAGACAGAGAGAGAGAAAGACATAGAGAGACAGAGAGAGAGACAGAAAGAGAGAGAGGGGTGAGAGAGAGATACAGAGACAGACACAGAGCGAAAAAGAAAGAGAGAGAGAGAGAGAGAGAGAGACAGAGAGAGAGAGAATAGAGGAAAGAAAGAAAGACACAGGCAGAGACTCACACACACACAGACAGAGAGCTACACAGAGAGAGAAAGAGAGAATGGGAGAGCAGAGTTAGAGACAGACAGACAGAGAGAGACACACACACAGAGAGATACATAAAAAGAGAGAGAGTCAGAGAGAGAAAGAGAGATAGAGATAAGGAGAGAGAGAGAGACAGAGAGAAACACAGACAGAAAGAGACAGAGAGAGATGGAGAGAGACGGAGAGGCACAGAGAGAAAGAGACAAAGATACAGAGAAAGCAAGACAGAGCGAGAGAGAGACAGAGAGAGGGAGACAGTGAGAGAGACAGAAAGAGGGAGACACAGAGAGAGAAACAGAAAGAGGGAGAGACAGACAGACAGAGAGAGAGCAGACAGGCAGGGAGAGAGAGACTAGAGAGGGAGAGACAGAGAGAGAGACAGAGAGAGAGACAGAGAGTGACAGAAGAGAGATGTCAGAGACTGCCTTCTAATAAAAAAGTACTTGTTGGACTCTGTGCTCCCCTCCTGCAGGGTTTAGGAGCCGTTGCTGTGGACGGAGAGATGGGGACGTGAGCGGCCATGAGGGCGGCCAGGGTGCTTGTGAGCCCCTTCCCCCCATCTGCTCAGTGTGCGGGCTGAGCTTCGAGGGGCTGAGCTTCGATGGAGGACCACATGACGGGGCACAACAAGGAGAAGCGTTATGAGTGTGACGTGTGTGGCAAGGCCTGGCAGTACCCGAGTGAGCTGGAGGCCCACCGGCGGGTGCACACGGGAGAACGCCCCTTCGACTGCTCGGAGTGCGGCAAGAGCTTCACCCACAACGGCAACTTGCTGCGGCACAACCGCATGCACTCCGGTGAGAGGCCCTTCACCTGCTCCGATTGCGGCAAGGACTTCACGAGGGTGGATGAGCTGAAGACCCACCGGAAGGTGCACATGAGTAAGAAGCGCTATGGCTGCTCCACCTGCGGCAAGAACTTTGCCCATTTGTCTGGGCTGCAGGATCACCGGCGGGTGCACAGCAGTGAGCGGCCCTTCACCTGCTCTGACTGCAGCAAAGGCTTCAAGTCGTCACCTGAGCTGAAGCAGCACAGGCGCGTACACACCGGGGAACGCCCCTACACCTGCAGCGACTGCGGCAAGAGCTTCACTCAGTCCAGCAACCTGCTGGAGCACCAGCGCACCCACACCGGCGAGCGCCCCTACACCTGCAGCGACTGTGGCAAGAGCTTCACTCAGCGAGCGCCCCTACACCTGCGGCCAGTGCGGCAAGAGCTTCACCCATTCCAGCGCCCTGCTGGAGCACCAGCGCACCCACACCGGCGAGCGCCCCTACACCTGCGCCCAGTGCGGCAAGGGCTTCACCCAGTCTTCCAAGCTGCTGTCCCACCAGCGGGTGCACGCCAGCGACTGTCCCGTCGCCAGCCCGGTGTGTGGGGAGAGCGTTGCCATGGCCTCCCACGCCCTGTCTCACCAGCCTGTGCACACCAGTGGCCAGCCCTACGACTGCCCGTACTGCGGTGAGGAGTTTGACAGCTCGCGGGCGTTGCGGCAGCACCGGAGGACCCACGCCGGCGAGCAGCTGCTCCCACTGTGACAAGGGCATGGGGGCTGCGGGAGCACCAGTGGATACACACCGGAGAGAGACCCTTTGTGTGCGCTGAGTGTGGCAAGGATTTCACCCGCATGTCCAGCCTGTGGCAGCACCGGCGTACCCACAGCAGTGAGCGTCCCTTCCCCTGCCCGTCCTGTGGTAAGGGCTTCACCCGCCTTGACCACCTGCTGGAGCACCGGCGAGTCCACACCGGCCAGCACCCCTTCACCTGCCCGCTCTGTGGCAAGGCTGCCTGATTCTCCAGCCTGCTGGCACACCGCCACGTGGATAGATAGGCGCTGTTTAGGTAGACGCAAAATGCTGGAAGGAATGGGTAATGTTTCGGGTCGTTTCTTCAGTCACCCATTCCATCTCTCCAGAGATGCTGCCTGTCCCGCTGAGTTACTCCAGCACTTTGTGTCCTTTTTTGTAAACCAGCATCTGCAGTTCCTTGTTTTTAAACTATTCTGGTTAACCATCTCTGCACCTTCCCCAAAGCCTCCACATCAGTCCTGTAATGGAGTGACCAGAACTATATGCAATACTCCAAATGCTACCTGACCAATGTCCCTTAAAGCTGCACATTTACATTCCTCTCTCTCCCCTTCCCTCCGCTCTCCCCCGTACACAAATTCTCTCCACTCCACACTCTCGTGCCCCCCTCCTCTCTCACACACTCCGTCTCTCGCTCCATGTCTCTCACACACTCTCGCTCCCTGTCTCTCCCCCACCCCCTCTCTCTGTCCCTCTCTCTCTCTCACACACACACACTCCCTCTCTCTGTCCCCCTCTCTCTCACACACACTCCCTCTCTCTCTCTCAACACTCCCCCCCTCTCTCTCTCTCACGCACACACTCCCTCTCTCTCTCGCACACACACAGAGTCCCTCTCTCTCTCACACACACTCCCTCTCTCTATTGCTCTCTCTCACACATGCACACTCTCTCTTACACACACACTCTCTCACACACACACACACACACACTCTCACACACGCCGAACACCTCTGCTCGGTTCGCAATAACCAACCTCATCTCATGGTGACTCAGCACTTCAACTCCCCCTCCCATTCCCAATCCGACCTTTCTGTCCTGGGCCTCCTCCATGGCCAGAGTGAGGACCACCGCAAATTGGAGGAGCAGCACCTCATATTTCGCTTGGGCAGTTTGCACCCCAGCGGTATGAACATTGACTTCTCTAATTTCAGGTAGTCCCTACTTTCTCCACCCCTTCCCAGCTCTCCCTCAGCCCACTGGCTCCGCCTCTTCCTTTCTTCTTCCCGCCTCCTCCACCCTCACATCAGTCTGAAGAAGGGTTTCGAGCAGAAACGTTGCCTATTTCCTTCGCTCCATAGATGCTGCCTCACCCGCTGAGTTTCTCCAGCATTTTTGTCTCCCTTCGATTTTCCAGCATCTACAGTTCCTTGTTCGGCATTCTAAAGTGTTTTTTTAATGAAAGTTTTGATGCATTTGTGCCTTACGTAACAAATAAAGCAAGTTTATCCTGACCTCACTGTGAAAGAGTTTAATTTGGTCAAGTTTGGTTTGTAAATTAAGAAAGGAAATTTGTTGTAAAACAGAAAGCAGTCAAATTTAAAAGAGAATGTCCCCAGCAGAATAAAGTCTGTGAAAATCTTAAAGGCTTGGTTTATACTAATCATTGAAATGTATTAACAATGTATTAACAGAGAGATGTATTGTCTGAGTACAGCACCATATTAGATATCTGTCTGAACTGCCTGTCCCACCCGAGAAGCACTGAGCAACGTGTGTGCTCTTTGTAGATCTCGCCACTCCCATCTGACAAATTGATTAAAAGATTGCTTTGGTTTACCTTTAAAAATTTTGTTACTGTCTGCTTTCTTTAAGAGACGAACTTTGACAACTGTGCTCTTTGGAATTCTGCAAAATCCATGTTGTGCTATCAATAATGAAAGGAAATGCCAACCATCACCAGAAATGATAAGAAATTATTCTCGCCTCCATGCATATCTGTAGCCGTAGGGCAGTCGCACACCTCCCCACTACTTGAAGGATAGTTCCTGCACTTGGCAATATCGTTTGGTGTTTGGCGGCTGAAACGCGGCGGCAGGGCTACAGACAGCCCGGCACCCGGGTGAATCACCCCATGTGGGGGTAGGGGGGTGAATTACCCCAGGTGGGGATCGGGTGAGGGGATGAATCACCCCATGTGGGGGTAGGGGGGGTGAAATCACCCCATGTGGGGATCGGGGGAGGGGGATGAATCACCCCATGTGGGGGTCGGGGGGTGAATCACCCCATGTGGGGATCGGGCGGGGGGGATGAATCACCCCATGTGGGGGTCGGGCGGGGGGGTGAATCACCCCATGTGGGGGGCCCATGGGGGGGGGTGATGAATCACCCATGTGGGGGTCGGGGGGGGGGTGAATCACCCCATGTGGGGGTCGGGGGGTCGGGGGGGGTGAATCACCCCATGTGGGGGTCGGGCGGGGGGGATGAATCACCCCATGTGGGGGTTGGGGGGTGAATCGCCCCATGTGGGTGTCGGGCGGGGGGGATGAATTTACCCCATGTGGGGATCGGGGGGTGAATCGCCCCATGTGGGAGTCGGGGGGTGAATCACCCCATGTGGGGGTTGGGTGAATCGCCCTGGTGGGGGGGGGGGTCGTGGTGCCAGTGCAGTGACTCTGGGTGGGTGGAGGGACCAGACTGCCCACAACTCTGCTGCAGCTGACGGGGATGTTGCGGGGTTTATGGCCCCGTGTGTCCGCTGCCCGGAGCCGCGGCCCCGCTCCACCCGGCCCGTGTGTGTGGCCGCTGCTGACCCAAAGCCCATGACAGTGCGTTGGGAGCCAGCTTGGGGGAGTAAGGGGGATGGGAGCTAACTATCTTGGAGGATTAACGAATGGGGGGTACTCACCTAGGGGGTACCGAATGGGATGTAGCCAGTTTGGTGGATAAGGTATGGAGGTGGCCAGTCTGGGGGAAATGTGAGATGGGAGGTCGCCTGGTTGGGGGAGTAAGGGAAATGGGAGGTTGCCAGCTTGGAGGCATAAGGAGAAATGAGGTAGCCAGCTTGGGGGAGTAAGGGATGGGAGGTCGCCAGCTCGGGGGAGTAAGGGATGGGAGGTCGCCAGCTTGGGGGAGTAAGGAGAAACGAGGTGGCCAGCTTGGGGGAGTAAGTTAGGTATTCTGCACATTGACCGGAAGGTGATGAAATTGCTTGTTCACACGCAGCTGCCAGAGCAAACAATGTACATACAGTGATGACAAACGCAATAAATGCAATATCCAGTGCAGAACAGTGCAAGACTGTGCTGCAGAAAGCCGGGGGTAGCACGGACGAGTGGGGCCAAAGGGCCCATCTCCAGGCAGAGCGACCAATGAATATCGACCTGTGGCACTAACGCCCGTGGTGATGAAGTGCTTCGAGAGGTTGATCATGGCGCAAATCAACTCCTACCTTGACAAAAACCTGGACCCACTGCATTTTAAAGTTTGCAATCATAGCGATATATGGTAGCGTTTTTTCGAAAAGCAATATACAGCGCAGACGGGAAGTGGTGAAGATGAAACTTTTAATTATATAGATTGTGTGTTTTTTTTAAGTGTATCGCTGCCGGTAAATTCAGTTCACTGCATGTGATGTCCATGTGACGAATAAAATTGACTTTGACTTTGACTTTGGCGGGAAGATCCCTCACAGGTGGGGAGATCCCTCATCACAGGTGGGAAGCTCATCTGCAATGAGGAATAGCTACTTCCCCACAGCCATCAGGCTGTTAAACTTGGCTCGGACAAAACTCTGAACATTAATACCCCTCCACCTGTTATTTGCACTTTATTAATTTATTAATTAATGTGTGTATTTACGTATATAATTGTAGTCAATGCCTGCTATGTTCTGTTGTGCTATGCAAAGAAATAATTTCATTGTCCTGTCAGGGACACATGACAATAAACTCTTTTGACTTTGACTTTGAGCGCTGCAGAGCCATCAAGAGAAGACCCGGTGGTGGACGCTCGAGGCCGGGCGGGTGGTGAGTGCCAGAGATCGGTCGAGGACACAATGCTGAGAGAACAAAGAGGGACCCGGCGTGGGAGAGTGGGGGGGGGGGGGGGGTGGGGTGGAGCGCCGTACAACAAAGGGGGACGATTGCGGACTCTAATGAACACTTCTTAACTTTGTCTGTGCCCTTTACGAGGAGACACATTGCATACCTTGTGTATGGTACTCAAAACAAAGAATCCCACTTTGACATATCACCTGTGATGATACAGTATAATGCGTTCATTCATCTCATGCAGGGGAGAATGCTCATCACAGCGGGAAGTCCCTCACACATGAGGAGAGATCCCTCACACAAGACACAGAATGCAAGGCAAAGAATCTCACCGTGACATGTCAAGAGTCAAGAGTCTTTTTTTGTCATATGTCCCAGATAGAACAATGACATTCTTACTTGTGACTTAATGTTTGTATCTTAAACTTAATGTATCTTAAAGTATCATCCATTCATTTATTCCTTCATCTATTCATTCACTGATTGATTCATTCATTCATTCATTTATTCATCTATTCCTTCATGCATTCATTCATTCATTCATTCATCCACTCATTCACCCATTCATTCATCCATTCATTCATCCATTCCTTCATCCATTCATTCATCCATTCCTTCATTAATTCATCCATTCCTTCATCCATTCATTCATCCATTCATTCATTACTTAATTAATTAATTAATTCATTCATTCATTCATCCATTCCTTCATCCATTCATTCGTTAATTCATCCATTCATCTATTCCTTCATTAATCCATTCATTCATTAATTCATCTATTCATTCATTCATCCATTCCTTCATGCATTCCTTTATTCATTCATTCATCCATTCCTTCATTCATTCATTCATTCATTCATTCCTTCATTCATTCATCCATTCATTCATCCATTCATTCATCCATTCATTCATCCATTCATTCATCCATCACATGCACCCTCCCGCAGATGCTGCCTTACCCGCACGTGAGAAATCGTCTGTTGCTGCTCGGACTTCATGCGCTGTACCGTGAGCTTCCTCCTGGTGGCTGCGTCCATGGATGCCTTCAGCTTGCCCTGGTGGTAGACGTAAGCACATCTTCTGCCATTCGTGACAGCACTGTCCCTTCGGCCCATCAGGCTCATACCCGCCATAAACGGCTCGATTGTAATCATGTACAGTCTTTCCGCTGACTGGATAGCACGCAACAAAAGCTTTTCACTGTACCTCGGTACACAAGACAACAATCAACTCCACAATAAACTCAACAGTAATAAACTCAATAAACTCAAAAACCTTTTAAATGTACACGTGACAATAAAAAAACACATCTCAATAATAATCTCAATAAACATAAAAGCTTTTCACTGTACCTCGCTAGACGTGACAATAATAAATTCAACTCAATAATAAAATAAACGCAAGTGAACTCAACAAATACTAATCCCTTATTAATCACTTTTACGTGCACTTCACAGCCTTCTCTGCCTCAGATGCTCAGATTCAAATGCTCATCTACTTTCAGAAGGCTTAATGCAAACTTAAAGCACACGGTATTGGGGGTTCAGTATTCATGTGGATACAGAACTGGCTGGCAGACAGGAAGCAAAGAGTAGGAGTAAACTGGTCCTTTTCAGGATGGCAGGCAGTGACTAGTGCGGTACCGCAAGGCTCAGTGCTGGTACTATTAATGATCTGGACGAGGAAATTGTATGCAACATCTCCAAGTTTGCGGATGACACGAAGCTGGGGGACAGTATTAGCTGTGAGGAGGATGCTAGGAGGCTGCACGGTGACTTCCATAGGTTGGGTGAGTGGGACAATGCATGGCAGATGCAGTATACTGTGGATAAATGTGAGGTTATCCACTTTGGTAGCAAAAACAGGAAGGTAGACTATTATCTGAAAGGTGGCAAATTAGGAAAAGGGGAGATGCACCGAGACCTGGGTGTCATGGTACACAAGTCATTGAAAGTAGGCATGCAGGTGCAGCAGGCTGTGAAGAAAGTGAATGGTATGTTGGCATTCATAGCAAAAGGATTTGAGTACAAGAACAGGGAGGTTCTACTGCAGTTGTACTGGGTCTTGGTGAGGCCACACCTGGAGTATTGCGTACAGTTTTGGTCTCCTAATCTGAGGAAAGACATTTTTGCCATAGAGGGAGTACAGAGAAGGTTCACCTGACTGATTCCTGTGATGGCACGACTTCCATATGAAGAAAGACTGGATAGGCTTGGCTTGTACTCGCTGGAATTTAGAAGGGGTGATCTCATAGAGACTTAAAAAAATTCTTAAGGGGTTGGACAGGCTAGATGCAGGAAGATTGTTCCCGATGTTGGGGAAATCCAGGACAAGGGGTCACAGTTTAAGGATAAGGGGGAAGTCTTTTAGGACCGAGATGAGAAAATCATTTTTCACACAGAGAGTGGTGAATCTGTGGAATTCTCTGCCACAGAAGGTAGTTGAGGCCAGTTCGTTGGCCATATTTAAGAGGGAGTTGGATGTGGCCCATGTGGCTGAAGGGATCAGGGGGTATGGAGAGAAGGCAGGTACGGGATACTGAGTTGGATGATCAGCCATGATCATATTGAATGGCGCTGCAGGCTCGAAGGGCCAAATGGCCTGCTCCTGCACCTAATTTCTATGTTTCTATAGGTGCAGGCGGAGGCCATTCGACGCTTTGAGCCAGCACCGCCATTCAATGTGATCATGGCTGATCACCCCAATCAGTACCATGTTCTTGCCTTCTCCCCATATCCCCCGCGCGATCTTTAAGAGCCCTATCTAGCTCCCTCTTGAAATGAAAGTGTTTATAGGGATATGAGTCAAATGCAGGTAAGTAGGACTAGCCCCGAATGCCAATTGTTTTGGCACGGACAAGGTGGGCCGAAGGACGTTTTTCCTTTCATAGAAACGTAGAAAATAGGTGCAGGAGTGGGCCATTCGGCCCTTCAAGCCTGCACCGCCATTCAATATGATCATGGCTGATCATGCAACTCAGTATCCTGTACCTGCCTTCTCTCCATACCCCCTGATCTCTTTAACCACAAGGGCCACATCTAACTCCCTCTTAAATATAGCCAATGGCCTGGCCTCAACTACCTTCTGTGGCAGAGATTAAACGAGAACTTACCAGTTTGAAGTTTGATCTTGATTTTATGAGGAGTTACGATGAGCGATTACGTGATGAAGCCGTCAGTCCGCTTGCGCGTCAATCTTCAAAGTAGCGGTGTGAAATCACAGACAGCCTGTGGCATTGGCTCGCTTTATTTCTACCAAGCATCGGCTGATGAGGCAAAATGGAGGGAAAGCGTACAAGAACATTCCTCCCCAATGCAGTGTGAACACATCGACTGCCACTGCCCCTGGGTCTGGCTCCCATGACACATATTTGGGTAACTGGTGATTCAATCTGGATGCAAACAAGTCAATATCCGGCACGCCATATCGTGCGACAATGTCGGCAAACACGTCATGATCCAACATCCATTCTGTGTCATCATTGAATTTCCGTGATCTAGTGTCTGCCACCATATTGTATCTACCTGGTAGGCAGATTGCCGTGACCCAAATATTCCTTGCAATACACCAATGCCAAAGAAGGTTTGCCAAATTGTCACAAGATACAGACTTTATTCCACCCATGTGATTGACATATGCCACCGCCATTGTGTTGTCAATCTGTAGTTGAACATGCACACGATGCATATTGCTGCAATAAGCTTTTAATCCATAGAATGCTCCCAACAACAAGTAGTTAATGCCATATTTATATGTCTAAGTTGAAACAAGATTATTCATGGATAACCCCTTGTGGTGGACAGTCATCTCATTTTCGAGGGGGTCCAACATAGAACATACAGCACAAGACATAACATACATAGAGGCACTCATTGACCCACCTACCCACACACCAATCTCAAAACCCCTCCATCCCCACTTGTTATAGTTTATGACAATTGTTAATTGACTTTACATATCCAATAATAATAAGTTGTGTTGCAGCATAATGTTGATGCATAATACCATATACCACCTGTCATACATTGTACGTTAATACATACTATCAACATTATTACATGATGTATTATTTCATAGTATTGTGACATGATACAATATTACCTTGTTACTCTATGCAATACAATAATACATAAGTGTAATGACCATGCATATACAATAGCTATGCCAAATGATCACACACAGAGCAAGCTAGATAAAGGAGCTCGAAGACTCTAATACTAGAAACGGGTACATGGTTTTACAAGGAAAGGTAAAAGTGTATTTTAAATAGACGAAATGAGCTAATAGGTCTTATGGTACTAGGCAGAGTGTTCCAGTCGGAGCTTTGAATTTAAATGCACGTCTCCCAATTTCTTTGTTAGTTCTTGGAATGAAAAAGAAGGGTTGCTGAATATGTCTTAGTGAATATGAGGGTGTGTATGGTAATAGGTCTTGTTTTAAATAAGAAGGGTAATACAGATGGATCCATTTAAAGATGAAGTGGAACCAGTGGCAGCATCTTCGAGCGTGGGGGGGATAACCAGTTTAGAGTTTCTTACATAGAACAGTGGTGAGTTAGGTATGGACACCTTAAAATAAATCTGCAGAGACTATTATAAACTACATTGAGGGGTTGAAGATGTGTATCAAATGTATTCTGATAGACAATATCAGCATAATCCAGAGTTGGTAACAGTGGTTGAGAGACAATTATTTTTCTCATCGGAAACAATTTATATGGTGACACAATTTATATGGCGGTAAAGAATAGCTAGATTACAGCTAAGTTTTTTAGTAATCGTCTCAATATGCTGCATAAATGAAAGCGTTGGGTCCAGCCAAACACCAAGCTATTTGAAGTTCAATACTTGTTCTAATGGTGATCCTTCATTAAATGATATAGTCAGATCTACAGAATTACCAAGGCCTTGTCTGGTACCAAATAACATACGGCATGATTTATTTTTATTTAAAATTAATGTGTTAAATAATAGCCATTTCTGAACAGAAGTAAGATCTGATTGAAGGGATCTTTCAATTTCAGACTTGTTAGTACTAGATGTATATAGCACTGCATCATCAGCATATAGTTGTGTTTGACAGTCAGAACAAATATTAGGGAGGTTGTTTATGAAAATATAGAAAAGGAGTGGTCCCAAAGACAAACCTTGCGGGACCCCCTTCTCAACAATTAAGAAATTGGATTGACTTCCATTAAAGGTAACACATTGGCATCTGTTATGAAGGTATGAGTTAAACCACAGTAGATTGTTTTGAGAAAGACCAGTTGAGTAAAGTTTATCA
Source organism: Okamejei kenojei (assembly GCA_035221665.1). NCBI lineage: Eukaryota > Metazoa > Chordata > Chondrichthyes > Rajiformes > Rajidae > Okamejei > Okamejei kenojei. Next base: position 26,342 of record JAVHYY010000777.1, read on the forward strand.
AGCAGTAGGTAGTGGTCAACAACATCAAAGGCCTTGGTTAAATCAAGAAAGATAGCACCGGTGAGTTTACCATCCTCAGAAGCAGTGAACGCATCGCTGGTGAGTTTTAACAGAGCTGTAGTTGTGGAGTGATTAGGACTGAACCCAGACTGGCATGGAGATAGAATGTTGAAAGTTGAGACATATTGTGATAGCTGGTTGAACACTAGTTTCTCGAGGAATTTAGCCACCGAGTTGATAATTGAGATGGGGCGGTAGTTGTTAATATCGTGTGGGTCGCCACCCTTATGCAGTGGAGTAACATTGGCACACTTCCATGCGGAAGGGAGGGTACAAGTTGAGAAGGACAAATTAAACAGGTTGCATAGTGGGTACATTAGAATATTAGCTCCTAACTTAATTAATTTAGTCTCAATTCCAGCTGGTCCAGATCCACAATCATCCTTTCATTCATTAATAGCATGTTGAATGTCAACAGGTTTTATTTTTTGAAAAGAAAAAGGGCTTCTATGTGTAGAGGTAGCTGGAAAGTCACATATAATAGATGAGTCAAATACAGTAGAGCTACAGATGGTTGAAAGCATTGGATATAACAGCAGGGTCCTGAATGATGTCATTGTTGATCCAAATCTGAGTGCTGATATTTTGATTTGATTTATTAAGAACATTGTTTAGTCTTTTCCAGAACTTTTTTGGATTATGCATGTCTTCAGAAAGATGTTTTTAAAAATGACTTGATTTAGCATTACGTGTTCTTGTCATACACTGATTCTTTAAGGACCTATATTTTTCCCAATCAGCAGGGTCCTTTGTTTCCCTGAAAGTCTTCCAGACTTTATCCCGCTCACTAAAAAGGTTGATCAAATCAGCACTAATCCATGGTAAATGTTTTCCCTTGACTTTTATTTCTCTCCAGGGGGCATGCTTATCGATAACTCTTGTGATTTCAGTGTATAAATAGTTCCAGGCATCCTCAACAGTTGGTATAAGTTGAAACCTGTCCTAGTTTATTGCAATCAGGTCATGCATATAATTATCATAATTTAATTTTCTACATTGTTTGACATGAATAAGTTTAGGAGGGAGATGGGAGGGTTTAATCTTCCACACGCAGAAAATAGCAGAATGATCGCTAAAGCAATCTGACAAAACACCAGATGTTAAGATTCGGTCAGGATGGGTAACAAGAATCCAATCTAGTAGTGATGTAGAATTGCCATGAACTCTGGTCGGTTCGTTGATTAACTGGGTCAGGTTTACACTTTTAAACAAGTTTTTGTCGTTAGAAGAGGAGCGATTGAGCCAGTTTTTATTGAAGTCACCAAGAAGCACTAATTCACATGGGTGTTCAATAGAGGTGAGAGTGGAAATTAGGGACTTTGTTGAGTCAGGATGAACAGGGGGGAGACCGATAGATAGTGCCGATAATTAGATGTTTATTCTCATGAAGTTTTAGCCTAATGAAAAGGCTTTCAAAGAGAGATGAGGTTACTTTAGGGATGGCAGATTCAGATATAAAGCGAGTTGACACGTAACAAGCCACACCTCCAGCTCTCGTAAGCCTATCTGCTCTATATAATGCAAAATTATCAATATGAATATTATTGTCACAAATTTCACTATGTAACCATGTTTCTGAAAATGTTATTATGTCAGGTTTAGTCTGTGCAATCCAAACTCTAATTAAATCAATCTTTGGAAGAAGACTCCTAATGCTCAAATGGATGATTTTTAGGCCTTTAGCTGTATCAATTGTGAATCAATTGGGTGTAGATAAAGTTGGGGGAGTGGGGCAGGGAAATAGCATGAGAAAGGGGACAAGAGAGCCACATGCACAGATTGACACAAACACACATACACATAGAAGACAGGACAGACAAAGCACACAAGATCAGGCTGCGTCATTGAGAGAGAAAGAGAGAGAAAAAGAAATAAAAAGCGAGTATGCACACCTCAGTCTGCATAGCTCATATTTATGCAAATAGATCAAAGTATGAAGTCCTGGGTCATTTATGTTTAAATTAATTGGGCATTATGAAGCCCAAAATAGCAGCATATTATCGCATATGGTTAATAAAAAATAACAATAAAAAGAGAAAAAATCTAGATTAAACTTCATATGCCTTTAATTGTCAATTTATCAAATTTCAATATTCAAATAATTGGTAATTGATTATACTCAATTGTTTATAGGGGCCATTCTTTACCATTCAAACAACCTTTTACATTTCGTATAGAAAAGGAAAAAGAAAACTCAACTCTTAATGTTACAATGTTTTATGTCAATTGCGACCCTTTTTACGGCAGATAGTAGTAAAGCAGTCATCATTTTATCAAAGTCAAAAGTTGAATAAGAAAATTATAGAAAAAATACTAAAATTATAGAAACAAATACTAAATAGCTAAACAGAGTTCATCGGCAGACAACATTATTGTGCTAACGCTATCACCAGCCACTGGCCACCAACATTAGGCTGTTATATCAGAGTCCCATGGAGGAGTTAATGGAGGAGAGCCCGCCAAAAAATGTCTCAACTTCATCAGGAGTGCGAAAGAAACTGTGCTTGCCAGCGTGGACAACTCTCAGTGTGCAGGAAAGAACAATGCATATTTGATGTCACAGTCGCTTAGCTTCTTAGCCGCATCATACTCACGGCGTCTCTCTGGACAAGACCAGCGCTGAAATCCAGGTAGATATGAATCCGAGCTCCGTTTGTACTCAAGGACTCAAGGGGCACATTATCCTCAGCTTATCCTGGAAATAGTGGAACTTCACCAGGATCGACCGCTGACCCTTGGCTCTGGAGTTATCCTTACGACCGGTACGGTGACAGCACTCAATCATCTCAATCAAAGGGGCGCTCGCCGGTGTGGTTGCGCTGGTGCACCAGCAGGTAGCTGGAGCGTGTGAAGCCCTTGCCACAGTTGTTGCAGGTGTAGGGTTGTTCCCCAGTGTGCAGGCGCCTGTGCCTCTTCAGATCCGGCAACGACTTGAAGCCTTTGCTGCAGTCGGAGCAGTCGAAGGGGCGTTCTCCCGTGTGCACCCGCCGGTGGATCTCCAGATGGCTCGGGCGCTGCCAGGCCTTGCCACACACATCACACTCATAACGCTTCTCCTTGTTGTGCCCAGTCATGTGGTCGTCCATCGAAGCACAGCCTCTCAAAGCTCAGCCCGCACACTGAGCAGATGGGGGGGGGGGCTCACCGGCACCCTGGCCGCCTCAATGGACGCTCATGTCCCCATCTCTCCGTCCACAGCAACGGCTCCTAAACACTGCAGGAGGGGAACACAGAGGGTCAACAAGCTGGCAAACAGGACATTACTAGCACATATTGGGTGCGTTTAAGGCGGAGGAAACAGTTATATAATTCTGTGCGGCACAGTGGCACAGTTGCTGCCTCACCGCCAGAGACCCAGGTACGATCCCTATGGGTGCTGTCTGTGTGGAGTTTTTACGTTCTCCCCTTGACCTGCTGGGTTTTTACTTCGGGTGCTCCGGTTTCCTTCAACATTGCAAAGATGTTCAGGGTTGTAGATTAATTGGCCTCTGCAAAATTTGTCTATCTTCTCCACAGATGCTGTCTGACCCGCTGAGTCACTCCAGCACTTTGTGTCTATCTTCTCCAACACATTCTCTCTGTCACTCTCTCTCTCTTTCTCACTGTCTCCCTCTCTGTCTCTGTCCCTCTCTCTATCTATCTTTGTCTCAGTATCTCTGTCTCTGTCTCTCACATCCTCTGCCTCTCTCTCTCTCTCTCTCTCTCTCTCTCTGTCCCTCGCTCCCTCTCTGTCTCTGTCCCTCACTCTGTTTCTGTCTCTCTCTCCCTCTCTGTCCCTCTATCTGTCCCCCTCCCTCTCTCGCTGTTCCTCCCTCTCTCTCTCTGCCCCCTCCCTCTCTGTCCCTCCCCCCGTCCCTCTCTCTCTCCCTCTCTCTCTCTCTCTCTCTCGCTGTCTCTCTCTCTATCCCCATCTCTCTCTGTCTCTCTCTCTCTGTGCCCTCTCTGTCCCTTTCTCTCCCTCTCTCTCTCTCTGTCCCCCCTCTCTCTGTCCCTTTCTCGCCCTCTCTGTGTGTGTCTGTCTCTCTCTCACTCTCTCTCCCTCCCTTACTCTTTCTCTCTGCCTCTCTCTCTCTCTCTCTATCCCTGTCTGTCTCTCCCCCCCCCCCCTCTCTCTCTCTGTCTATCTTTCTCTCTGTCACTGTCTGTAGCTCTCGCTCTGTCTCTTTGTCTGTAGCTCTCTCTCTGTCTGTCTGTCTCTCTCTTTGTCTGTCTCTCTCATAACAAGAGGATTTCAGTTCAGGAGTAAAGGGGTTCTTCTGCAGTTGTATAGGACTCTGGTGAGACCACATCTGGAGTATTGTGTACAGTTTTGGTCTCCTAATTTGAGGAAGGACATCCTTGTGATTGAGGCAGTGCAGCGAAGGTTCACGAGATTGATCCCTGGGATGGCGGGACTGTCATATGAGGAAAGATTGAAAAGACTAGTCTTGTATTCACTGGAGTTTAGAAGGATGAGGGGAGATCTTATAGAAACATACAACATTATAAAAGGACTGGACAAGCTAGATGCAGGTGAGTCCAGAACCAGGGGCCACAGTCTTAGAATAAAGGGGAGGTCATTTAAGACTAAGCTGAGAAAAAACATTTTTACCCAGAGAGTTGTGAATTTATGGAATTCCCTGCCACAGAGGGCAGTGGAGGCCAAGTCACCGAATGGATTTAAGAGAGTGTTGGATAGAGCTCTAGGGGCTAGTAGAGTCAAGGATATGGGGAGAAGACAGGAGAAGGTTATTGATAGTTGACGATCAACCATGATCATATTGAATGGTGGTGCTGGTTCGAAGGGCCGAATGGCCTCCTCCTGCATCTATTTTCTATGTTTCTATGTTTCTCTGTCCGTCTTTGTCTCTCTGCCTGTCCTTTTCTCCGTCATCTGTCTGTCTGTCTGTCCCTCTGTCTCTCTCACTCGCTCTGTGTCTATCTGTGTGTGTGTGTGTGTGAGACTCTCTGTCTCTCAGTGTGTCTCTCTCCGTCTCACTCTTAGTGTCTCTGTCTCTCTCTCAGTGTATGTCTCTCTGTCTCTCTCTGTCTCTCTCTCTCTCTCTCTGTCTGTCTGTCTGTCTCTCTGTCTGTCTCTCCCTCTCTCTGTCTGTCTGTCTGTCTGTCTGTCTGTCTGTCTGTCTCTCTCTCTCTCTGTGTGACTGTGTGTGTGTGTGTGTGTGTATGTGTGTGTGTGTGTGTGTGTGTGTGTGTGTGTGTCTTTCTCCCTCTCTTTCTCTCTCTGCTCTCTCTCTCTATCCCTGTCTGTCTCTGTCTATCGCTCTGTCTCTCTCTCTCTCTGTCTGTCTCTCTCTCTCTCTCTCCCTGTCTGTACCTCTCTCTCTGTCTCTCACTCTCTCTCTGCCTGTCTCTCTCTGTCTGTCTTTCTCTCTGCCTGTCTCTGCGTGTGTGTGACTATCTGTTTGTGTGTCTCTCTGTGTGTCTTTCTCCCTCTCTTACTCTCTCTTTCCCTGTCTATCTCTCTCTCTATCCCCGTCTGTCTCTGTATGTCTGTCTCTCTGTCCGTCTCTCTCTCTCTCTCTCTCTCTCTCTCTATTTCTTTGTCTGTAGCTCACTCTCTCTCTCTGTCTCTCACTCTCTGTCTGTCTCTATCTCTGTCTCTGTATCTCCCTCTGTCTGTCTGTCTTTCTCTCTCTCTCTCAGTCTGTCTGGCTGGCTATCTGCCTGTCTCCCTCTGCCTGTCTCCCTCTCTCTCTCTCTCTATGTGACTATCTGTGTGTGTGTCTCTGTCTCTCTCTTTCTCTGTCTGTCTCTCCGTCTCCCTCTCTTACTCTTTCTCTCTGCCTCTCTATCTCTCTCTCTATCTCTCTCCCTCCATCCCTGTCTGTCTGTCTGCCTGTCTCTCTCTCTGTGTCTGTCTCTCTCTCTGTGTATGTCTGTAGCTGTCTCTCTCTGTCTCTTTGTCTGTAGCGCTCTCTCTCTCTTTGTCTGTCTCTCTCATAACAAGAGGATTTCAGTACAGGAGTAAAGAGGTTCTTCTGCAGTTGTATAGGGTTCTGGTGAGACCACATCTGGAGTATTGTGTACAGTTTTGATCTCCTAATTTGAGAAAGGACATCCTTGTGATTGACGCAGTGTGGCGTAGGTTCACGAGATTGATCCCTGGGATGGCAGGACTGTCATATGAGGAAAGATTGAAAAGACTAGGCTTGTATTCACTGGAGTTTAGAAGGATGAGGGGGGATCTTATAGAAACATATAAAATTATAAAAGGACTGGACAAGCTATATGCAGGAAAAATGTTCCCAGTGTTGGTTGAGTCCAGAACCAGGGGCCACAGTCTTAGAATAAAGGGGAGGTCATTTAAGACTAAGCTGAGAAAAAACTTTTTTACCCAGAGAGTTGTGAATTTATAGAATTCCCTGCCACAGAGGGCAGTGGAGGCCAAGTCACCGAATGGATTTAAGAGAGAGTTGGATAGAGCTCTAGGGGCTAGTAGAGTCAAGGATATGGGGAGAAGACAGGAGAAGGTTATTGATAGTTGACGATCAACCATGATCATATTGAATGGCGGTGCTGGTTCGAAGGGCCGAATGGCCTCCTCCTGCATCTATTTTCTATGTTTCTATGTTTCTCTGTCCGTCTTTGTCTCTCTGCCTGTCCTTTTCTCCGTCATCTGTCTGTCTGTCTGTCCCTCTGTCTCTCTCACTCGCTCTGTGTCTATCTGTGTGTGTGTGTGTGTGTGAGACTCTCTGTCTCTCAGTGTGTCTCTCTCCGTCTCACTCTTAGTGTCTCTGTCTCTCTCTCAGTGTATGTCTCTCTCTCTCTCTCTGTCTCTCTCTCTCTCTGTCTGTCTGTCTGTCTCTCTGTCTGTCTCTCCCTCTCTCTCTCTGTCTGTCTGTCTGTCTGTCTGTCTCTCTCTCTCTCTGTGTGACTGTGTGTGTGTGTGTGTGTGTGTATGTGTGTGTGTGTGTGTGTGTGTGTGTGTGTGTCTTTCTCCCTCTCTTTCTCTCTGCCTCTCTCTCTCTATCCCTGTCTGTCTCTGTCTATCGCTCTGTCTCTCTCTCTCTCTGTCTGTCTCTCTCTCTCTCTCTCCCTGTCTGTACCTCTCTCTCTGTCTCTCACTCTCTCTCTGCCTGTCTCTCTCTGTCTGTCTTTCTCTCTGCCTGTCTCTGCGTGTGTGTGACTATCTGTTTGTGTGTCTCTCTGTGTGTCTTTCTCCCTCTCTTACTCTCTTTCCCTGTCTATCTCTCTCTCTATCCCCGTCTGTCTCTGTATGTCTGTCTCTCTGTCCGTCTCTCTCTCTCTCTCTCTCTCTCTCTCTCTCTATTTCTTTGTCTGTAGCTCACTCTCTCTCTCTGTCTCTCACTCTCTGTCTGTCTCTATCTCTGTATCTCCGTCTGTCTGTCTGTCTTTCTCTCTCTCTCTCAGTCTGTCTGGCTGGCTATCTGCCTGTCTCCCTCTGCCTGTCTCCCTCTCTCTCTCTCTCTATGTGACTATCTGTGTGTGTGTCTCTGTCTCTCTCTTTCTCTGTCTGTCTCTCCGTCCCCCTCTCTTACTCTTTCTCTCTGCCTCTATCTCTCTCTCTCTATCTCTCTCCCTCCATCCCTGTCTGTCTGTCTGCCTGTCTCTCTCTCTGTGTCTGTCTCTCTCTCTGTGTATGTCTGTAGCTGTCTCTCTCTGTCTCTTTGTCTGTAGCGCTCTCTCTCTCTTTGTCTGCCTCTCTCATAACAAGAGGATTTCAGTACAGGAGTAAAGAGGTTCTTCTGCAGTTGTATAGGGTTCTGGTGAGACCACATCTGGAGTATTGTGTACAGTTTTGGTCTCCTAATTTGAGAAAGGACATCCTTGTGATTGACGCAGTGTGGCGTAGGTTCACGAGATTGATCCCTGGGATGGCAGGACTGTCATATGAGGAAAGATTGAAAAGACTAGGCTTGTATTCACTGGAGTTTAGAAGGATGAGGGGGGATCTTATAGAAACATATAAAATTATAAAAGGACTGGACAAGCTATATGCAGGAAAAATGTTCCCAGTGTTGGTTGAGTCCAGAACCAGGGGCCACAGTCTTAGAATAAAGGGGAGGTCATTTAAGACTAAGCTGAGAAAAAACTTTTTTACCCAGAGAGTTGTGAATTTATAGAATTCCCTGCCACAGAGGGCAGTGGAGGCCAAGTCACCGAATGGATTTAAGAGAGAGTTGGATAGAGCTCCAGGGGCTAGTGGAGTCAAGGGATATGGGGAGAAGGCAGGTGAAGGGTTATTGATAGTTGTCGATCAAACATGATCATATTGAATGGCGGTGCTGGCTCGAAGGGCCGAATGGCCTCCTCCTGCACCTATTTTCTATGTTTCTATGTTTCTCAGTCTCTCTCTCTCTCCCTGTCCTTTTCTCTGTCTGTCTGTCTCCCTCGCTCTCCCTGTGTCTATCTGTGTGTGTGTGTGTGTGTGTGTGTGTGTGTGTGTGTGTGTGTGTGTGTGTGTGTGTGTGTGTGTGTCAGTGTGTGTCTCCCTCTGTCTCTCTCCCTTTGTGTGTCTCTGTCTCTCTGTGTATGTCTCTCTCTGTCTGTCTGTCTCTCTCTCTCTCTGACCATCTGTGTGTGTGTCTCTGTCTTTCTCCCTCCCTTACTCACTCTCTCTCTCTCTCCCTGTCTGTCTCTGTCTCTCGCTCTGTGTCTCTCTGTCCGTCTCTCTCTCTCTCTCTCTCTGTCAGCCTCTCTTTCTCTGTCTGTAGCTCTCTGTTTCTTTGCTGTAGCTCACTCTCTCTCTGTCTGTCTGTCTGTCTCTGCCTCTCTCTCTCTCTCTGCCTGTCTTTTTCTCTGTCTGTCTGTCTCTCTCCCTCCGTGTGTGTGTGTGTGTGACTCTTTCACTGTCTCTCAGTGTGTCTGTGTCTCACTCTCTCTCTCTCTCTCTCTCTCTCTCAAGACTTACAAAACTTTGGTGAGCCTGCATTTAGAGTAGTGTGCACAGTTCTGGGCACCGGGTTACAGGAAAGATGTCATCGAGCTTTGAAAGGGTGCAGAGAAGATTTACGAGGATGTTGCCGGGACTCGAGGGGCCTGAGCTACAGGGAGAGGTTGGGGCAGGCTGGGACTCTATTCCTTAGAGCGCAGGAGGTTGAGGGGCGATCTTATTGAGGTGTACAAAATCACCAGAGGAATAGATCAGGTAGACGCACAAAGTCTCTTGCCCAGAGTAGGGGAATCAAGGACCAGAGGACACGGGTTTAAGGTGAGAGAGGTGGGGTGGGGAAAATTTGAATAGGAATCCGAGGGGCAACTTTTCCACACAGTGGGTGGTGGGTGTATGGACCGAGCTGCCGGAGGGGGTAGTTGAGGCTGGGACTATCACAACACTTGGACAGGTACATGGATAGGACAGGTTTGAAGGAATATGGGCCAAACACAGGCAGCAGGTGGGACTAGTGTAGATGGGGCGGGTTGGTCAGGGTGGGACTGGTGTAGATGGGGCATGTTGGTCGGGGTGGGACTAGTGTAGATGGGGCACGTTGGTCCGGGTGGGACTAGTATAGATGGGGCATGTTGGTTAAGGTGGGGTGGGACTAGTGTAGATGGGGCATGTTGGGACTAGTGTAGATGGGGCATGTTGGTCGGGGTGGGACTAGTGCAGATGGGGCATGTTGGTCGGGGTGGGACTAGTGTAGGTGGGGCATGTTGGTCGGGTGGGACTAGTGTAGATGGGGCATATTGGTCGGGGAGGGACTAGTGTAGATGGGGCATGTTGGCCGGTGTGGGCAAGTTGGGCCTGTTTCCACGCTGTATCACTCTCTCTCTCTCTGTGTTTCTGTATCTCTGTCTAAGTCTCTCTCTTTCTCTCTGTTTATATGTTTCTCTCTCTCAGTGTATCTCTCATTCTCTCTGTCTCTTTCTCTCTGTATATCTCTCTCTCTCTCCGTGTGTCTTCCTGTCTCTCTTTCTTTCTCTCTCTCCATTTATCTGTCTCCCTCTCTCTCTCTTTCTGTCTCTCTCCCTGTGTGTGTGTGTGTCTGTCTGTCTGTCTCTCTCTCTCCACACTCTATCACTCTATGACCAAGTGACTGCAGTATTTCACCTTCAGTGTGCAGGGAGTGGAGCTGAAGCTGCCGCCCAGTGTCTTGTCCCCACAGCCGCTGCCCGTCCGTCTGTCCCTCTTTCTGCACAATCAGTGAGCAGCAGCAGCAGCAGCCGCATCATAAGATTCGTCAGACATGATTTATAAATCCATGCAGATTTTGTTCAATGACTTCACCACTTTCCAAATGTGCTGCTATCCCATCTTTGATAACTAACTCTAGCAGTTTCCCCACTACCGATGTTAGACGAACTGCTCTCTGACTCTGTCTCAATCTTGGTTTCCTGTCTCTGTCTCTCTCGGTCCCCCCTCCCTCTCTCTCTGACTGTGTGTGTCTCTCTCTCTTGATCTCCTCTCTCTCTCTCTCTCTCGCCCTCTTTTTCTCTCTCTTTCTGTCTGTCTCTCTCTGCTCTCTGCCCCTCGCACTGTCCCTCTCTCTCTCTGTCCGCTCTCTCCCTCCATCTCTACCTCTCTCTCTCTGTTTCTCTCTCTCTCTCTTTCTGTCTCTCTCCCTGTGTGTCTCACTCTGTCTGTCTCTCTCTCTGTCAGTTTCTCACTCTCTCTCTGTCTCTCTCTCCCTGTGTGTCTCTATCTCTGTGTCTCTGTCTCTGTCTCCACACTCTATCACTGTGTGACCAAGTGAGCGCCGCATTTACCTCCAGTGAGCGGGAGCGGGAGCCGCCGCCGCCCAGTGTCCGGTCCCCGCAGCCGCTGCCCATCCGCCCGCCCGCCGGTCCCGCTGCGTCACATCCGCCGCCATTCTGTCCGCCTCACATTTGAAAACAGTGTTAACGAAGGAACTGCAGATGCTGGAGAATCGAGGGTTGCACAAAACGCTGGAGAAACTCAGCGGGTGCAGCAGCATCTAAGGAGCGAAGGAGATAGGCGACGTTTCGGGTCGAGACCCTTCTTCAGACTGAGAGTCGGGGCAGTGGGAAACGAGAGACATGAAGAGGTACATAGAGCATGTTCCAAGGGGTGCGATATCTGAAAAGAGATACTGTATGTGTGGTGTAATATCTGGAGTATATCTAAATACACACTGATGCATGCATCTTTCCAAATTCGCACCTCAACACATGTTAAGTGGGATCAAGGAACTGCAGATGCTGGAATCCTGAGCATGAATCTTGATGCTGGAGTAAGTCGGTGAGTTAGGCAGCATCTCTGGAGAAACTTTGGAACTTTGCCTGAAACTTTGCCTCAGTAAAATCTGCTGTATGGTTTTTACCGGATTGTATGCGTACGAATTCCACCGTACCTAGCTACAAGTGGCAATAAAATATCATTGAATTGATAGGTGACGTTTCTGGTCATGACCCTTCTGCAGATTAAAGAAGGGGCGCCTTTCCATATTCCCCAGAGATGCTGCCTGACTCGCTAAAGTTACTCCAGCACTTTGTGAAAACAAACCGCCATCTTGCAGCTTCCGGCTGCAGCAACGGCCTCGCGCTGGCGGTGACGTCACGGCGCAGGGTGGTCGGGGCGGGGTGACGTCACGGCGCAGGGTGGTGGGGGCGGGGCGGGGTGACGTCACCAAAGATCCAGACGGTTGGCGGGCGGTTGCCCGATGGTCGACGGTTCCAGTTCCCGGTCCGCGCGGGGGCTCCACGCGCCCCTCACCCCCCCGGCTGTCTGTCTCCCCAACCCCCCCCCTCACAACCCCCTCCCCCCCCTCAACCCCCACCCCCTCAACCCCCCTCACACCCCCTCACCCCCCTCACACCCCCCACGACCCCCCTCACACACCCCCCTCACACCCCCTCCCCCCCTCACAAACCCCCTCCCCCCCTCACACCCCCTCACACCCTCACCCCCCCCCCCCTCACACCCCCCCCACCCCTCACCCCCCTCACACCCCCCTCACACCCCCCCTCACACTCCCCCTCCACTCACTCACACCCCCCTCACAACCCCCCCTCACACCCCCACACCCCCTCACACCCCCCTCCCCCCTCACCCCCCCCCTCACACCCCCACACCCCCCCCCCCCCCCCCCCCTCACACCCCCACACCCCCCCTCACCCCCCTCACACCACCCCCACACCCCCACCCCCTCACACCCCCCTCACCCCCCCTCACACCCCCCCACCCCACCCCCCCCTCACACCCCCAACCCCCTCACCTCACCCCCCCTCACCCCCCCACACCCCCTCACACCCCCCTCACCCCCCCCCCCACACCCCCACACCCCCCCTCACCCCCCCCCTCACACCCCTCACCCCCCCTCACACCCCCACCTCACACCCCCACCCCCCTCACCCCCCTCACACCCCCCCTCACACCCCCACACCCCCCCCCCCCTCACACCCCCTCACCCCCCCTCACCCCCCCCTCACACCCCCACCCCCCCCATCACCCCCCCCTCACCCCCCCACCCCCTCACACCCCCCCCCTCACCCCCCTCACCCCACCCCCCTCACCCCCCTCACCCCCCCCTCACACCCCCTCACACCCCCTCAACCCCCCTCACACCCCCACACCCCCTCCCCCCCTCACACCCCCTCACGCCCAAAAACCCCCTCACAAAAAACCCCCACCCTCACACACCCCCACCCCCCTCTCACACCCCCCAAACATCACACCCCCAACCCCCATCACACCCCCCACACCCCCACCCCTCCCCTCTCACACCCCCCCCCCCTCACACCCCCACACCCCCTCACACCCCCCTCACCCCCCCATCAAACACCCCCCCCTCACCCCCCCCTCACCCCCCTCACACCCCCCACACACCCCCACACACCCCCTCCCCCCCTCACAAACCCCCTCACCCCCCTCACACCCCTCCCCCCCTCACACCCCCTCACACCCCCTCACACCCCCTCCCCCCCTCCCCCCCTCACCACCCCCCCTCACACCCCCACACCCCCTCCCCCCCTCACACCCCCTCCCCCCTCACCCCCCCTCACACCCCCCCCACCCCCCACACCCCCTCCCCCCCTCACACTTCCTCACCCCCTCACCCCCCCCTCACACCCCCACACCCCCCTCACACCCCCTCAACCCCCCCCACACCCCCTCACCCCCTCACACCCCCTCCCCCCCTCACCCCCCCCCCTCACACCCCCCACACCCCCTCACCCCCTCACACCCCCTCCCCCCCCCTCACACCCCCACACCCCCCTCCCCCCCTCACACCCCCTCCCCCCTCACCCCCCCTCACACCCCCACACCCCCTCCCCCCCCTCACACCCCCCCTCACCCCTCACACCCCCCTCACACCCCCACACCCCCTCACACCCCCTCACCCCCCCACACCCCCTCACCCCCCCTCACACCCCCTCACCCCTCACCCCCCCTCACCCCCTCACCCCCTCACACCCCCTCACCCCCCCTCACACCAGGGCTCTGAGAACTCGGCATCGATGGGGACGAGGGGGCTTACAGAGGGAAGGCAGGGACAACATGGAATCCGGCAGCAGAGTGGCCCCGTTAATGGATTCATTCCACAGTGACTTCAGTTCAGTAACAACACGCACACACACGCCGGTAGATCCGCGGCCACTGGTTCAGGAGATCGATCCAATTATTGACCAACAGGCTGTGGGTGGAATCCGACTGTGACAGACAGACTCCACAGTGAGACACAGTGTCCACATGAGCGGCTGTTCACTCTGATCAATAACTCACACACAGTGAACTTCACAATGTGACCCCCTCTCTCCCAGTCACACCATCCCGGAGAGCTGCCTGCCCGCCTGTCCCGAGCACTGGGACAACTCTGGGCAAGGTGCCACTGAAGGCAAGAACCACATTCTAGTGGCTCCCGGCCGGCAGCAGCAGTGAGAGAAAAAGAGGGTTCGTTTCAGCTGTCTGAAAACAAGACCAATCACAGCAGCGTTAATTCACAAATATTTCACTGAGGGGATTGATATTCTTCACATATTCTTGTACAAGGATCATCAGTTGGGAACGTGTAACATGATGAGAATCAGGTGAACACCAGTTAACACACGGATGTAGTTATAAAACATGAATTGTTCTGCTCACTTACCAGGGAATCCAACGGCAGCAATGATCGCGTACAGGATTTTCTCCACACGCCAATATTCATTAAACTTTTCCCACATTTTCTCTGCCCAGCGACGTGTCCCCGTGAGCTACCGGTAATGTCTCGGAATGAAATGCTGGGGCAGAACATTCCTGGAGGTTTTATACCATTTTCCGTCTCCACCGGGACAGTGAAGTTTCAACACAGCTTAAAAATAGAGATGTTGAAATGATTCACAAACAGATGACATCAGCCGAGTGGAATCCCTGCTGAGACAGACAGGTTGTAATTTATTCAGGGAATTGATTGAGAAATTCCAAAGACTGGGAATTGTGGCGAATGATACTGAGGGATGGAAATTGGGAGCGGCGGCATTGTTCCAGCAAAGGGGATATTGTTTCAAACTCCATCAGATCGAACTCTCCACCTCATGTTGTTTGTCTGATTTCCTTCAATCCGTTTCACTTAGCAAGGCAATGCCAAATTCCAGGGACCCTCTCAGGGCTTCTGTTGCCCAGTTTGAAGGTGGACTGGACTGGGCGACCTTTGTCCACAGGTTGAGGAATTAGTTCAATGGATCAACTCGGACTAAAATGTCCCCCCCCCCTCCTCCTCCCACACTCTGCCTCACCACTCAATATGATCGCGGCTTCAATGACTGTGACCTCAACCCCACACTCCCACTGACTGACCCCGAGAACCATTCACTCCCTGCTTGCCTGGAATAGATCTGACTATACCATGAGACAATAACATTCTCTGCCTTCATCACCTCTGAGGAGCAACGACCCACAGACTCACGACACTCAGAGAACAGAAACATTGCCGCCTCAGAATTGTCCGAAACCTAAATAAAACGGCGAATGATGCAGCACCTCTCCCTCCTCTCTTTCCCTCTCCCTCCATCCTTACTGATGTCACTCTCCCCGAACTGTTACTCTCTCTCCTACGCTCTCTATTCCCCCTATCTGGTCTGCCCTCTCTCCGTCCTCTGATGGAGTGACACACAGTGGGATAGTACTGATGGAGGGTCAGAAATGGGGCAGAACTGACGCAGGGACACACTGTGGTGGTACTGATGGAGGGACACACTGTGGTGGTACTGATGGAGGGACATAATCTGGGCTTGTACTTATTATTATTATTATTATGATTTTTTTATTAGAAGAAAATATATAATAAAAAACCTTTTGTTTGTAGTAGGCATACATTATTGATATTGTTTATATTATCAATTGTATAATAATTGTACCTCTATATATATATATTATTATTATTTTTATATAGATAGAAAATAATAGAGAGAGAGAAAACAAACCAAAAACATTTAAAAAAGAATCGAACAATCAGCCAATTATACATCATCGGAGATATGTCCGTGAATTACAAAATGTAATTCTTCATCTAATCCTTGATTCGGGTTTCAGTCCGGTTCTCGTGCAGAGGGGCTAGTACTTATAGTGACAGATGTTCATGTATAAGTACTTCTTGTATAAGTACACTAGACTAAGTGGGACCCGTTGCGTCCCAGATTCATGCGGGAGGGCTGGTCCCCCAACGCATTATTCCACAATGCCACCAATTACAATATTGCTGGCCAGTGGGGGGGGGGGGGGGGGGGGCTTCTGAAGCACTAACATCGGTTTTGTGGGCCGAAGGGACACACTATGGCCTGGCAGGCTGGAAGCTCAGTCATTCAGGCCTGGTGACCTGGCAGGCCGGCAACTCAGGCCTGGCAGTCTGGCAGCTCAGTCATTCAGGCCTGGCGGGCTGGCAGCTCAGAAACTGCCAGAAATACTGCTGAGAACAGGTGACAGAGTCTCTGTAAGAGAGAAGGGGAAGAGGGTGGACAATCAATTTTAGATATTGTCATTTTTTTTTTACAGATCATAGCAATGAAGGAGAAATGTCTATCCTTGTGTTGATCTCTGGAGTGCTAGTACGAGTGTTGTGGGGTGAAGGGACTGGTTTGCAGAGGGCTAGTATGGGCATTGTGGACTGAATAGAATCTTGGTCTTGCAGTTCAGTGAAGTCATGACTGCTGGGCTGGCACTTCAGTCACTTAGAGCTGGTGTGGCGGCAGTTCACTCAGCTCACCCTCCTCCCTTCACCCCCCAACTCTGCTCCTTGCATTTCCCCTCCCCCTCTATGCATTCAGTCCATTTCCCCTCAACCCCCTCCCATGCACATTTCGTGGCTCTCCGACAGCGCTACCATTCCTGCCTATTAGGTACCCATTGTGATGAAGAACACGCAGGCATGGCAAGTGGAAAAAGGATTTATTAAAGTTTAAAATGTGAACGAGTCTTAAAACATTGCAAATCTAACCTCAAAGCACTCCAAGCAGAGTGCAGGCAGAAATTCCAACCTCACAGCACTCCAAGCACTCCAACAGAGACACACACACAAACACACAGACACACACACAGAGGCACACACAGACAGACACACACTCGCACACACACAGGCACACACACACACAGACACACACACAGACACACACAGAGAAAGGCAGACACACACACACACACACACACACACACAGAAACACACACACTCACACACACACAGGCACACACACTCACAGACACACACACAGACACACACAGAGAAACGCAGACACACACACACACACACACAGAAACACACACACACACACACACACACACACACACACACACACACACACACACACACACACACACACACACACACACACACACAGAGGCACACAGAGAGAGACACACACAGGGATACACACACAGAGGCACACACACACACGGACACACACACACGCAGACACACACACACACAGACACACACACACAGCCAAACACACACAGATACACACAGGGACACACACAGGGAAACACACACAACGACACACACATACACACACACACACACACACACACACACACACAAACAAAGACACACACACAAACAAAGACACACGAATGCAGACACACACACAGTTGGACACTGACACACAGAAACTGCCGGAAATACTGCTGAGAACAGGTGACAGAGTCTCTGTAAGAGAGAAGGGGAAGAGGGTGGACAATCAATTTTAGATATTGTTATCTTTTTTTTACAGATCACAGCAATGAAGGAGGAATGTCTATCCTTGTGTTGATCTCTGGAGTGCTAGTACGAGTGTTGTGGGGTGAAGGGACTGGTTTTCCAGAGGGCTAGTATGGGCATTGTGGACTGAATAGAATCTTGGACTTGCAGTTCAGTGAAGTCATGACTGCTGGGCTGGCACTTCAGTCACTTAGAGCTGGTGTGGCGGCAGTTCACTCAGCTTACCCTCCTCCCTTCACCCCCCAACTCTGCTCCTTGCATTTCCCCTCCCCCTCTATGCATTCAGTCAATTTCCCCTCAACCCCCTCCCATGCACATGTCGTGGCTCTCCGACAGCGCTACCATTCCTGCCTATTAGGTACCCATTGTGATGAAGAACACGCAGGCATGGCAAGTGGAAAAAGGATTTATTAAAGTTTAAAATGTGAACGAGTCTTAAAACATTGCAAATCTAACCTCAAAGCACTCCAAGCAGAGTGCAGGCAGAAATTCCAACCTCACAGCACTCCAAGCACTCCAACAGAGACACACACACAAACACACAGACACACACACAGAGGCACACACAGACAGACACACACTCACACACACACACACACACACAGACACACACACAGACACACACAGAGAAACGCAGACACACACACACACACACACACACACAACACACACACACACACACACACACACACACACACACACACACACACACACAGAAACACACACACACACACACACACACACACACACACACACACAGAGGCACACAGAGAGAGACACACACAGGGATACACACACAGAGGCACACACACACACGGACACACACACACGCAGACACACACACACAGCCAAACACACACAGATACACACAGGGACACACACAGGGAAACACACACAACGACACACACACACACACAAACAAAGACACACACACAAACAAAGACACACACACAAACAAAGACACACGAATGCAGACACACACACAGTTGGACACTGACACACAGAAACTGCCAGAAATACTGCTGAGAACAGGTCACAGAGTCTCTGTAAGAGAGAAGGGGAAGAGGGTGGACAATCAATTTTAGATATTGTCATTTTTTTTACAGATCATAGCAATGAAGGAGGAATGTCTATCCTTGTGTTGATCTCTGGAGTGCTAGTACGAGTGTTGTGGGGTGAAGGGACTGGTTTTAAGAGGGCTAGTATGGGCATTGTGGACTGAATAGAATCTTGGTCTTGCAGTTCAGTGAAGTCATGACTGCTGGGCTGGCACTTCAGTCACTTAGAGCTGGTGTGGCGGCAGTTCACTCAGTTACCCCTCCTCCCTTCAGCCCCCAACACTGCTCCTTGCATTTCCCCTCCCCCTCTATGCATTCAGTCCATTTCCCCTCAACCCCCTCCCATGCACATTTCGTGGCTCTCCGACAGCGCTACCATTCCTGCCTATTAGGTACCCATTGTGATGAAGAACACGCAGGCATGGCAAGTGGAAAAAGGATTTATTAAAGTTTAAAATGTGAACGAGTCTTAAAACATTGCAAATCTAACCTCAAAGCACTCCAAGCAGAGTGCAGGCAGAAATTCCAACCTCACAGCACTCCAAGCACTCCAACAGAGACACACACACAAACACACAGACACACACACAGAGGCACACACACCAACACCACACTCACACACACACAGGCACACACACACACACAGACACACACACAGACACACACAGAGAAACGCAGACACACACACACACACACAGAAACACACACACACACACCACACACACACACACACACACACCACACACACACACCACACACAGAGGCACACAGAGAGAGACACACACAGGGATACACACGCAGAGGCACACACACACACGGACACACACACACGCAGACACACACACACACAGACACACACACAGCCAAACACACACAGGGGCACACACAGGGAAACACACACAACGACACACACACACACACACACACACACACACACACAAACAAAGACACACACACAAACAAAGACACACGAATGCAGACACACACACAGTTGGACACTGACACACAGCACCAATACTAAAATGCCAAGGAACTTCAGAACGTGGTAAGCATACTGAATCCCGTTACTAACCATATAATCTTTGTAAGTGATTTGAAAATAAGAACACTGGTATGTCTAAACCAAATGATTCCAATGCTTAAAGTCTTTTTTATTCTGAAGCACTCCTCTAGAGCTGCTGCTACGGCAAAACGTGCTTTAAATAACGTTCAACAAACACACACACATCACCATACGTAATGGCAGTAAGCTCTCTTGAATTACTCAAACAGTTCAGGGCGGCGTCTCACTTTGGCCCTTCCGCACTGAGCGCCACCTCTGAACTCACCGGAAATGATGCAATCAGCACCATCTCTCCACTAAGTGAAATTCGCGGAATGAGCGGCAATTGTGCATTAAACACAGTCCTGATCTTATAAAACGTTTATTCACGGGTTTTCCTTCTAAAAACGGTTCCACAGCAAACCTCATTTAAAACGCAAGCCACATTTAAAAAGCAAAACACATTTTAAAATATAGGCACAGCTTAGCGGCACAGTAAAAAGGCATACTTTTCACTTAGCGGCACAGTCAAAAGGCAAACGTTTCAATTAGCAACACAGTCAAAAGGCACACTTTTCAATTAACGGCACTGCCAAAAGACGCACTTTTCAATCAATGGCACAATGAAAAGGTACACAGCGGCACAGTCGAAAGGCACAGTCATAAGGCACGTAAAGTCCCTCCCACTCCCACCGGATGGGTTGTGGCCCTCATGGCGTGATTGATAGGAGAGAGAATCTCAACATTTTTAAAACATTAATAAGTATTTTATTTTTGATCGATGGGAAAAATCTTCAGGCCCTGACAGCTGGAGGGGGACTCTGAGTAAGCTGTCCAAAAATCACAGCCGTAAGTGGTAGCATTTTTCCAACATCAATATAACAGTGCAAACAGGAAGTGGTCAAGATTTGACTTTTAATCACTTGCCGATGCACTTTCAAAGCAATCGCACTTGCATTTGCATTTTCAAATCAACCACACTTGCATTTGCATTTTCAAATCAACCGCACTTGCGTTTGCATTTTTAAAGCAACTGTACATGCCTTTGCATATTCAAAGCAGACCACGTTTTGCAATTTCAAAGCAAACCTCCAGTTGCATTTTCAAAGCAAAACGCCATTTGCATTTTCAAAGCAAACCACCATTTGCATTTTCAAAGCAAACCTTTTGCATTTTCAAAGCAAACCACCATTTGCATTTTCAAAGAAAACCTTTTTGCGTTTTCAAAGCAAACCATCATTTGCATTTTCAAAGCAAACCACATTTTGCATTTTGTAAGCAAAACATATTTTGCATTTTCAAAGCAAACTACTTTTTCCATTTTCAAAGCAAACCACCTTTTGCATTTTCAAAGCAAATATGGCCAAGATAGACAGGCAATTGATTCTTAAAGGGTTGACAGTGGATGTGCAATGGAAGGCATTTAAAGACTGAATGGATGAACTACAACAATTGTTCATCCCATTTTGGCAAAAGAATAAACGGGGACGGTAAGGCATCCGTGGATAACAAGGGAAATCGGGGATAGTATCAAAACAAAAGATGAAGCATACAAAGTAGCCAGAAAAAGCAACCAACCTACCAGAGGACTGGGAGAAATTCTGAGTCTAGCAGAGGAGGACATTGGGCTTATTTAGGAAAGGGAACATAGATTATGAAAGTAAACTGGCAGGGAACATAAAAACTAACTGCAAATGTTTTTATAGATAAGTAAGTCACTTGCAGTCGGAAAAACAGGTCAATTGATCATGGGGAACAAGGACATGCATACCAAATGAATAACTACTTTGGCTCTGTCTTCACTAAGGAAGACATAAATAATCTGTGGGAAATAGCATGGGACCGGGGGTCAAATAAGATGGAGGAACTGAGTGAAATCTAGGTTAGTGGTGTTGAGTAAATTGAATGGATTAAAGGCCGATAAATCCTCTGGGCCAGATAGGCTGCATCCCAGAGTACACAAGGGTGTAGCCACACAAATAGTGGATGCATTAGTGATAATTTTTCAAAACTCTTTATATTCTGGAGTACTTCCAGAGGATTGGGGGGTAGCTAATGTAACCCCACTTTTTTAAAAAGGAGGGAGAGAAAAACGGGGAATTACAGACCAGCTAGTCTAAAATCAGTAGTGGGGAAACTGCTGGAGTCAGTTATTAAAGATGGGATAGCAGCACATTTGGAAAGTGGTGAAATCATCGGACAAAGTCAGCATGGATTTACGAAAGGTAAATCATGTCTGACGTATCTGATAGGATTTTTCGAGGATGTAACTAGTAGAGTGGATAATGGAGAGCCAGTGGATGTGTTAAATCTGAACTTCCAGAAGGCTTTCGACAAGGTCGCACATAAGAGATTAGTATACAAACTTAAAGCACACGGTATTGGGGGTTCAGTATTGATGTGGATAGAGAACTGGCTGGCAGACAAGAAGCAAAGGGTAGGATTAAACGGATCCTTTTCAGAATGGCAGGCAGTGACTAGTGGGATACCGTAAGGCTCAGTGCTGGGACTCCAGCTATTCACAATATATATTAACGGACGACGGAATTGAATGCAACATCTCCAGGAAGCTGGAGGGCAGTGTTATCTGTGAGGAGGATGCCAGGAGGTTGCAAGGTGACTTGGATAGGCTGCGTGAGTGGCAAATGCATGGCAGATGCAGTATAATGTGGATAAATGTGAGGTTATCCACTTTGGTGGTAAAAGGAGGAGGGTAGACTATTATCTGAATGGTGGCCGATTAGGAAAAGGGGAGATGCAACCAGACCTGGGTGTCATGGTACAACAGTCATTGAAAGTAGGCATGCAGGTGCAGCAGGCTGTGAAGAAAGCGAATTGTATGTTAGCATTCATAGCAAAAGGATTTGAGTATAGGAGCAGGGAGGTTTCTAATGCAGTTGCACAGGGTTTTTAGTGAGAGCACACCTGGAGTATTGCGTGCAGTTTTGGACTCCAAATCTGAGGAAATACATTCTTGCCATAGAGGTGGTACAGAGAATGTTCACCAGACTGATTCCTGGGATGTCAGGACTTTCATATGAGGAAAGAGTGGATAGACTCGGCTTGTACTGGCTATAATTTAGAAGATTGAGGGGGATCTTATAGAAACTTACAAAATTCTTAAGGTGTTGGACAGGCTAGATGTTGGAAGATTGTTCCTGATGTTTTGGAGGTCCAGAACAAAGGGTCACAGTTTAAGCATAAAGGGGAATTCCTTTAGGACCGAGATGAGGAAAATTTTCTTTTTCACACAGAGAGTGGTGAGTCTCTGGAATTATCTGCTACAGAAGGTGGTTGTGAGGCCAGTTCATTGGCTATATTTAAGAGGGATTAGATGTGGCCCTTGTGGCTAAAGGGATCCGGGGTATGGAGAGAATGGCAGGTACAGGATACTGATTGAATGATCAGCCATGATCATATTTAATGGCGGTGCAGGCTCGAAGGCCGAATGGCCTACTCCTGCACCTATTTCCTATGATTCTATGTTTCTAAATCACCGTTTGCATTTTCAAAACAATACACACATTTGCATTTCAACACAAACAAACATTTGTATTTTCAAAGTAAATCTTTTGCATTTTCAAAGCAAACCATTTGCATTTTCAAAGCAAAACCCTATGCTTTTTCAAAGCAAACCGAACCTTTTGTATTTTCAAAGCAAACTGCAATTGGCATTTTCGAATCAAACCGCCATTTGCATTGTCGAAGCAAACCTTTTGCATTTTCGAAGTAAACCTCCTTTGCATTTTTCAAAGCAAGCTGTAACATTTTCAAAGCAAACCACCTTGTGCATTTTCAAAGAAAAACACCTTTTGCATTTACACAGCAAAACAATTTTCCATTTTCAACACAAACCTTTTGCCTTTTCAAAGCAAACACTTTGCATTTTCAAAGCAAACCCATTTGCATTTTCAAATCAAACCTTTTGCCTTTTCAAAGCAAACCTTTTCATTTTCAAAGCAAACCATTCGCATTTTCAAATCACACCCTTTTGCATTTTCAAATCAAACCTTTTGCATTTTCAAATCAAATCTTTTGCATTTTCAAATACCTTTTGCATTTTCAAAGCACACCCACCTTTTGCATTTTCAAAGCAAACCACCTTTTGCATTATCAATGTAAACCTTTTGCATTTTCAAAGCAAACCAGATTTTGCATTTCCAAACCAAACCACCATTTGCATTTTTAACCTAAATCACATTTTATATTTAAAAAAACATTTTGCAAATCAAACCACCAAATTGTGCAGGCCACACCTTCCCCAAAAAGGACGGGTTGCACTTGAACCCAAGGGGGACCAATACTACGAGAAGGTAGTTGAGGCCGGTTCATTGGCTATATTTAAGAGTGAGTGGATTGTGGCCCTTGTGGCTAAGGGGATCAGAGGGTATGGATGAGAAGGCAGGTACGGGATACTGAGTTGGATGATCAGCCATGATCATATTGAATCGGCGGTGCAGGCTCGAAGGGCTGAATGGCTACTCCTGCACCTAATTTCTATGTTTCCAGTTTCAAAGCAAACCATTTGCATTTTCAACACAATCATTTGAATTTTCAAAGCAAACCTTTTGTATTTTCAAAGCAAACTTTTGCATTTCAAACCCAAGCCACACTTTGCATTTGGAAACAAAACCAACCATTTGTATTTTCAAACCAAACCACCATTTTTTTTTTCTGCATTTTCAAAACCAAACCATATTTTTGCATTTTGTAATGCAAACCTCCTCTTGCATTTTAAAACAAACATTTTTCATTTTCAAACCAAACCACCATTTTGCATTTTCAAACCAAAACCACCATTGCAGTTCAAAAAACTAAACTCTCATTTCGCTTTTTCAAAGCAAAACCTTTGCTTTTTTCAAAGCGAACCTTTTGCTTTTTCAAATCAAAACTCCTTTTTGCATTTTCAAACAAAACCCAAAGTTTGTTTTTACATTTTCAAACCAAACCACGATTTGCAATTTCAAACCAAGCCTCCTTTTGCATTTGCAAAGCAAACCAACTTTTTTCATTTTCATAGCAAACCTTTTGCATTTTGAAACAAACTTCCTTTGCATTTTGAAACCAAACCACCATTATTAACAAGTTCAAAACCAAAAATTCCCTTATAGTTGCATTTTCAAACCAAATCTTCCTTTTGCAATTTAATAATTAAACTTTTTGCTTTTTCAAAGCAACCATTTTTGCGTTTTTTTTCAAGGCAAACTTTTGCATTTTCAAACCAAACCTATAGAATTTTTCAAAACAAACCACCATTGCGCATGATCATTAACAAACCACCATTTGCAATTTCAATTCAAACCCCCTTTTGCATTTTCAAACCATACCGTCATGTGCATTTTCAAACCAAACCACCATTTGCAATTTCAAAACGATACCGCCTTTTGCATTTTCAAGCAAACCTTTTGCATTTTCATAAGCAAACTTTTGCTGTTCACAATTCATATTGCATTTTCAAAGGATAACCTTCTTTTACATTTTCAAAGTAAACCTTTGGCATTTTCAAGCAAATCTTTTGCAGTTTCAAACAACACATTGCGTTTATATCGAACCACCATTTGCGAGGTCTAACCCACATTTGCATTTTTCAATCAAACCACCCATTTGCCATTTCGATCAATCCATTTGCTGTTTGCAAACCAAAAACTTTTGCTTTTTCAAACCACCACCATTGTTATTTCAACCAAACTCCTTGAAATTTCAAAGCAAACTACCATTTGCATTTTGAAAGTAAACCACCAATTGCATTCAAAACCGTAAACCTCTTTTTGGATTTCAAAACCTAACCTCCTTTTGCATATTTTTCAAAGCATACCTTTTGCGTTTTCAAATCCAAACCTTTTGCATCTCAACAATACTTTTGCATTTTCAAACCAAACACAATTGCTGTTTGAAACATAACCATTCATTGGCATTTTTCAAACAACCACCGTTTTGAATTTTTCAAACGAAACCCATCTTTTGCATTTTCAACCAAACGACCTTTTGCATTTCAACCAAAAAACCCCACATTTGCATTTTATATGCAAAACTCATCTGCTTTGTCAAAGCAACGACCTTCTCGGATATCAAATGCAAATTACCTTCGGCATTTAGGCATACACCTTTTACATTTTCAGCAAACAACTTTTGCATTTTCAAAGCAAAACATCTTCAGTTTCAAAGCCAAACCAATTTGCCTTTTCAATGCAAATATTTGAATTTTCAAAAGCAAACCTTTGCATCTGCTTTTTCAAGCAAACCACATTATGCATTACCAAACCAAACCACCATTTGCATTTGAACCAAACCTCCTATTGCATTTTGACAACCAAACACCTTATCAAAGTTAAACAAAACTTAGTGATTTTAAACAAACTTCTTTTGATTTTCAAAGGAAAACGTTTGAATTTTTCCAACCAAACCTATTGCATTTTCAAATCAAACTGCCTTGTGCATTTTCAAAGGAAAATTTGCAACTTCAAAGCAACCTTTTTGCCTTTTCAAATTAAATCTTTTGCATTTTCAAACAAACACAACTTTGCATTTTCAAATAAAACTTTTGCATATTCAAAGCAAGCCTTTTGACTTTAACGCAATCTCCTTTTGCATTTTCAAGCAAACCACCGTTTTCCTTTTCAAACAAACT
>JAVHYY010000778.1:0-60000 GCA_035221665.1 Okamejei kenojei
CCCCCCACCCCCCCCTTAATTGGAATGTTATAGTGAACTTATGACCATAACTACTGGATAATTACATATTTTCATACATAATTCATTTAAGATAACTCAAATGTAAATTTTTAACATACTTGGGTTTTTTGTGTCAAAAAAGATTTAGTATCTCTTGTTTTTAATATCTAATTTCCCCCCCATTACTGAATATATGTAATTAAGTATTTTTTATATTGAAAGTTTATCCTAATCTCGCTTGATGAGGGAAAATTTAATGTCATAATAAAAATTTGATTGTTTCTCCTACCACAATTCATTTATATTTAATTTCAATTAATCCCGATATTTTCTTCCAATTTTTTTTTTAACAGGTAGGATTCTTTTTAATAGAATTTCATTTGGGATTATATAGATCCATAGAATAAATAAAAATCATTTTTGTTATTCTAATATTAATTGGGGATTAGACGCTTACGCCGCAAACTTGTATGTTTTATTTACTGGGCAGTTAATTTTTTAAAAATTTTGATTTTTTGGGTTAGTGAAAATAGACAATATATCCAGAATTGTGGTGATAAATGATGGGAAAAAGAGGATTGTTATTCCATTTGAAATTAGCATTCTATAATATTTGCTAAATTAATGTAGCTAAGAAAGTTTATAGTGAAAATCTCTTCGATAATTAGAGAATTGGAATGCCATATGGAAACAATAAGATGAATTAAACTAATATCTATTACCACTAAGTCTTTAAGATTGTTAATAATTGTATGTTTAAACCTTCAATTTGGATAAGGCTTTTTTTACACAATGGAAATAAGAAAGGAATTTCTAAGTGGGTGATTCTTTATATGGAATACACTTTTTCTTTCATTTGTCAAGAGTTGCCAACAAATTTAGGGCTACATAATTAGAAGAATATTTTTCAGATATTTTACAAATTAGAAAACTATGCCTCTGCAAATTATATATTGCAATTTAGAAATAGAATATGAAATTTTTGTGATGAATGTTTGATAATAAACATACAATATATGGAAAAAATGATCTTCATATGATATATTATATTTTATTGGAAATGATACCCATCAGAACAGGAAATATACAGAGAGAGGTCTCCTGGGTAAAGGAATTAGGCCAAATAATAAGACCGATATATGGGATGAAAGTTTACAAAATCATATCTTTTTGGTATTAAAACGCTAAACATTCTCTTTATACAGTTTAAAAATATTACATTATGATTACATTACTCTAATATCTTAAATTACATAATATTTATCAAAGATATCTTCCATATGAGACCAAATCGTCAAATTTCAGAAGCACATTTGGACACACTCATTTACGAACTGCATAAAAATTGTAGAATATTGGAAGGAAATATTTAAATAATTTCGCGACTTTAATCAATAAAAATTAACCCCTGACCCAAAATATAATTGTATATTGGAATTAATTTAAGAAATTACCTCAATTAATAACAATGAATCAACTAACTTTCATTGACTATTTATAAATAATTTTTAAAAAATTAATATTAAAAATTTTAAATGTCCTCATTCCCAACAATCCCAATGATAAAGAAAAATCAAAAATCTTCACAATATCCCCCCCCATATCTTTAATCCACCTCTATATCTACTCTTATTTGTCATTGTAAAATACCCCCAACTTAAATTGTATAGGAATGATAGGAAATGTCGGTGACACTCCATTTGGAGAGATTGAGGCATGTGGCGCATTATGGTTAGGTTAGATCTCTAAGACGGATTTGGTCTCCTTATATTTGAATATTTTCAGGGTCATTTATTGGTTCGGCGCCGAGGATTCCTGTTTCTGGTCCATGGATAGTTTGAATGGTTGAATAGAATCGCGCATATGATTAGGTTCATGAATATTTCATATGAGGGTAAGGATTAATGTCGGAATATTTTATGTTCTCCATCAATCCATTTTCTGTTCTCTTTATTACTTTTCTTACACTTTTCATTTCTTTTATGTCTATATAAAAAATTTGTTAAAAAATCAATATAAAAACACATTATTTAATCTGTTTTAATACTTAGCTGATATTGTATATATTATTAGATTTATTGAGAATATGTATTTGTTTTATTAGGATTTCTTTTTATTTTTTATTTTTACATTATTTAATAAATTATTGTACTTTTTTATTGTACTATTTTTTTTAATTTTAATTTGCGATAATATAATTATTGTTATAATTAGGAAGATTAATGGACTATTTTTATAAGAGTGTTACTAAACTGTTTGTATCAATAAATTCATAATAACTAGTGGACTTTATACTAATATTAATTTAGTGATAAAATGAAAAATTACTATTTGTATGAGTATAATGCTACTTGTATGTATGATATATTTTTAGTAATTCTTGTATCTAGTAGTTATATATATTATACAACTTGAAATTTATAATTAAGATTATTCAGTATAAATAATATTTTTAGCATGATTCATTTATTAAGACTATGTTATTTTTTAACTATTGAATTTATAATGTAGACCTGGTTATTTTTTTGTTTCTGTATTATTAAATAATTATTAAAAAAAAATATAAAAAAAAATTATATAAGGAATGGAACATAGACTAGATGCAGGAAATAAAAAATGGTTCCCAGTTTGGGTGAAATGTCGTGAGTCGAGAGAACTGGGGCCACATGCCGTAGGATATTTAGGGGGGCCTTCAATTTAAAGACTTGAGGTATGTGGAGATAATATAACATTTTTACCGAGTGGAGTTGTGAATTTTATGGAGGATTCCCTGCCTCTGAGGGCTGTGGAGGCCAAGTCATGGATGGATTTGAAGTATGAGAGTTGGATAGAGCATCTTAGGAGCTAATGGAAGTTCATGGGGATATGGGGGATCACAAAGTCTGGGCATGTGTTTATTGATGGAATTGGATGGGTGAATCGATCACACATGTAAACAATTGAATGACGCGGTTGCTGGGCTTCGATTGGACAATCGGCCTCCTCCTGACAGACATATGGTTTCTTGTTTCTAAGTCTAGTTGTTCCCTTTGCACATTCACTCAGTTAGCACATTTAAACATAATGTAGTTGGTGCAATATTTTAGTAGAGCTATTTACAGCTTTGAGTAGGGGATATTTGTAGTGTATTTTTTCTGCAGCTGACCGTTTTACCGTGAGTGTGGACGAACCAACTGGCGATGGAGTTAGAAGGGGGGGTCTAATGAGCCATCTCAGTCAATTTAGAGTGTGTGTTTGGACCTTTCTGTTGCCAAATTGTTTTTTAAGTATGTGCAAGAAGTTGTGGCCATGGTACATTTGCTCCATCTGCCGTGAGAAGCCTGGGTGGCATGCCGTTTGCATTTTTTATTATAACCATATAACAATTACAGCATGGAAACAGGCCCCTCCTGTATGCTGGACCTTCCAGTCCATGCCGAAGAGCATTCGAAGTATTTTCCCCTAGTCCCATCTACCGGCTCTCACTCAGACCATACACCTCCATTCCCTTCCCGTCCATATACCTATCCACTTTACTTTTAAAAAGTTAAAATCGATCCTCCCTGCCTAATGCCTCTACCACTTCTGCGGGGTAAGCTCATTCCACACAGCCACCACGCTGTCTGAGTAAAGCAGTTTCCCCCTCATGTTTATCCCTAAAACTTCTGTCCTTTAATTCTTGTTCATGCTGCCTCTTGTTTAATCTTCCCTACCCTCAATGGGAAAAGCTTATCCACTCAACTCTGTCTATCCCTTTCATCATTTTAAAGACATCAATCAAGTCCCCCCTTAACCTTCCTGCGCTCCAAAGAATAAAGATAGTCTAACTTGTTCAACCTTGTTGTATATGCAGATGACGTATTACTCTCTCTGATATAATTACAAACCCCTGAAACTAAGTTATTCCAAATTTTACCAAAATCTTAATCTCAATTTGGCTCATTCTCGGGATATAAATTGGAATAAAAAAGTGATAAATCATGCCAATAATTGAACTAAACCCACATACTTTTGCAACAATCTCCTTTTTATAATAGTATATGTGAAAATTTTAAATATCTTGGAATTAATGTGACTAAGAAATAATTTATTTAAATTAAATTTTCCTCCTTTACTTAATAAACTGCATAGAAAATATTCAGTATTGGAAAAAACACTTCCCATTGCAATGCTTTGGCAGAATGATTGCATCATACAAATGATTTTCCTTCCCACAATCACTGTACTTTATTTCAAATGAATTCCGATATGATTACCCGCTCAAAAATATATTTCATTAAAAAACTTCGATTCCCTTAGTTACAAGTTTTATCGCTGAGATTACAAGAACCATAGAACTAAGTCAAACTATTATAAAAATCCAAGATGAATGAGGATTTATCTTACGTTTATGTTTTAATTATTTTTTTTTTTGTTATTTTATTTTTTGGTCAGTTAATTATTAAAAACTAAACCTTCTGGTGTTGTGAAGATATGGATCAACAACCAGCTTGGTTAAAGATGGAAAAGTTAGAAGATTGTTTTTACCTTGTGAAATTGGCTCGATCGTGTTAACCCCTAAAAAATTGGAATAACAAAAAACATAGTGAATATCCGATAATGTACAATGTATACCCCAAATTGGAAATCAATTAAAAATAACTTAAAAATTGGATAATTTATCTCTCCTTCTCCCCATTGGTAAATTGTTAATCCTTCATTGTGTTGGATAAAAGTTTCATTCTTGTTGGTAAAACCATTGGAAACTATTAAATTCCTTAGGTGGAACACTTTTACCAAAAAGCCATTTTTCGTTTCATTTCATGGTGTTAGAATAGAATTATGGACTACAACTCAAATAATTTTTTTTTTTAGATTTTTTATAAGTTTTAGAGTTGATGGTTAAATCCTTCTCATATACAAGAATATAGAATTAGGGAGCCAGAAATCCTTGACGAATGTTTGAATAAACATCCGAACACAGAAAAATTAATATTCTCACATAATATATTTTCCTTTTAGATAGTGAGATCCCCATCGACGGAACTACATAGACAGCATGGGAAAATTAATTGGCCCAACCCATAATGAAATAGTATATGGGATGAAAGTTTACAACATATACATCAATGCTCGTTAAATGACACGACACGCACTCCTTTAATATTTCAATATAAAGTAACTACATAGACTGCACTATTCTACAACAAAAATTAAACAGAAATTTTTCCAAATCACTTTCCTATGTGACAAATGTCAATATTTTTAGAAGCTAATTAACTCATACTTCTGTAAACTGTATAAAAATGTAAAAAACTTTTGGACGGAGATTTTTTTAAATATTTCTGAAGTTATTAATATCCTATTGAACCCTGATCCAAAACTAATAATATTAGGAAATCAGAACAAAACATAAAACTTACAATAAACCAAGACATTCCTTGATTATAGTATAATTGGGAAAAAATTAATATTAATATTTTGGAAAAACCCAACAATACCCCCACAAATAAAAAATGTGGATTATGGAAATGTCTGTGTACCCTTACATTTGGAAAAAAAAAGACTTGTCTTTAAATTGAACAAATCAGAACTATTTGCTAGAATATGGTCTCCATTTATTGATTTTTCTGAAAGGGTAATTTGGTTCAAGCACGGAAGCTTGACTGAAACACTATCGTTTAATCTACGGGTTTTCACCTATCTCCCGAAAATTGTGTCATTGATAATATTTTTAATTTATTTTTCTCCCTTCCC
Source organism: Okamejei kenojei (assembly GCA_035221665.1). NCBI lineage: Eukaryota > Metazoa > Chordata > Chondrichthyes > Rajiformes > Rajidae > Okamejei > Okamejei kenojei. The sequence goes on from JAVHYY010000778.1 coordinate 5,716, forward strand.
TCTCTTCTTAGCTTATTAGTTTCCTTTTTCTCTTCCATTATTTCTTTTCTCTCTATAGATATATATATCTTTCAAAAACATCTTATAAAAATAAAACAGAAGCTGTGTTAATAGTAACTGGTAAACAAATTGTGTTTTGGTTATGAGATGTATAACCTTCTAATAAAAATATTAAAACCAAAACAAAACGCAACTATCCCATGAGAATAGTCACACTGCTTCACCCTTGGGATATTAAATGTAACGGCTTCTGCAAATGTTGGCTAATCTGTGATTGGCTTTTCCATACAGATAAGGAAGTTGCAGATGGTAGAATTGCTGCCCCCACAACACCAGAGACCCAGGTTCGATCCTCAACTCTGCTCAGTCTACCTAAACCTACCTGATCTCCCAATTGCTAAAACACTTTAATTTCCACATCCCATTCCCATACTGATCTTTTTGGCCTGGGCCTCCTCCAATGTCAGAGTCAAGCCCAGCACGAATTGGGACAAACAGGACAACACTTTTCACTTGAGTTCACTTTGGGTATGAATAATGACTTCAAATAAACACTTGGTTTCCTCTCTCTCCATCCCTCCCCCTTCCAAATTCCAATTAGATCAGGTGCCGTTCCAAATGGCCATGCGTGTGGATCAGATGCAGCCTGCATCAGCACAGAGCGGCGGAACAACAGTGGAGGTCACTCGACATGTCGCCAGGTCAAGCTGACCACTGTAACTCAAACCCACTGCCACTGGAGAATGTGTTCTTAATGGCCAAGTTCAGGCGCTTCACATTTTTAATAACTCTGAACTAGAAGGGCACAAAGATTGTGGCTGGAAACATGGCGACTCTCGTGTCGTGCCTCAATGTGATCTACTAATCTCACACTCTTGTACTTAAGTATGGTTGGGTCCTCCCATTTCACAACAAGATTGTCACTAAACTGTGTACAAAACATGAGTTTCACTCTACCTAGGTACATGAGGACAATAAAATACCATTGAATCATTAAAATATGAGAAACATAGAAAATGGCTTTCAAAATTATGGACCTTTTTGGTGACTACTTAATTTCAAGTATTGTGTTCAGTTCCCCAATAAATTGCTGTTTCCTTATGGATATCTCAGAGCATAATGATTTTTATTTACTTTGCACGTGTTGGGATTTCTGCATCTGGTTTCAACAAATACTACTATTACTCATCAAAGGGGACAATTTGTTGCGATTTTCTTTTCTTCATCCTCCTTCTGATCTAACATCAAGAACAATCAAGAAAAGTATACGAATGCACAAAGACATAACAAAAAAAAACTGTGAATTATCCATGGTTGGCATGAGGAATTAAAGGTGTAACAAGCACAAAAGTTTTGTCAGATTATAGTTTTTTGACCTGAGAATGGGAGCATTTTTAAAACTCAAAGGAGAACCAATAAATTGATAAAAGACAACCAGATGGAATACAAGACAAGGTGTGCAAAAATCATGACGATAAATGCACAGCCTTTTACCTAGAGTTGGGGAAATCAGAACCAGGGGGGGGACATAGATTTAAGATGAGGGGGCAAAATTCAAGAGGAACTGGAGGATCGACCGTTTCCACAGGGTGGTGCGTATATACAAGGAACTGCCAGAGGAGATAGGTAAAACATGTACTATAACAGCATTAAAAAAAAAACACACTTGGACAGGTACAGAAGAGCTATAGGCCAAATGTGAGCAAATGGGTAAAATAATCTCACTTGGCAAGGATAAGGTGGGCCGAAAGGTCAGTTTCCATACCTCGAATGTTGAGAACATAAAATGGATTCCAGGAAGAAAATGCTAAATATGGCAGGTGTGGGCCCTTACAGGCAGAGACAGGATAATTAAAGATGGGGAATGGCGGAGAAGTTAAATAATTCCTTAAAAGAATTTGCCTTAAAGAAATAGTACAGGTATACGAGAGAACAAAAAGCCAGTGAGAATGAGAAATTGAAGGAACAGAAACTTAATCAATAAAACTGAAAAAGAGTAGTCAGCAGACATAACTATAAACCTTTACGCAAGACATGTAAGCTAAAGGCTCTATAAGGAGAGATGCAACGCTGAAGCTCTATAAGGTGCTGGTCAGCCTGCATTTGGAGTACTGTGGGTAAATTTGGACCCCATATCTGAGGAAGGATGTGCTGGCTCTGGAGAGGATCCAGAGGAGGTTTACAAGAATGATTCAGGAATCAGTTGGTTTAACACATGATGAGTGTTTGACAGTACTAGGCCTCTATTCGCTGGGGTTTTGAAGGATGAGGGGATTGGTGGCACATTGAAACTTACAGAATAATGAAAGGCATAGATGGAGTTGAATGTGGAAAGGATTGGTGACCCTATTACCTCTATAGGGTATCAACTGACGTGTCAAACAAGACTCTTAAACAAGGTTTAATTTACTTTTATCACAAACAATCTTTATTAACACTCGAGTAACTTATAAAACATGTATTGCAAAACACAATTGACTTCTAATAACTTCTCCTCTACTTTTACTATTTCAACTTATCACTTCTTAAACTAAATCACAAAGTGCCGCTATGAATGAATTGGACAGATTCACTCTGTTGGTAGGGGGTGTGTCTTCAATGAGCTTTGAACTCAGGTCCCACCTTCTTGTGATGGTTGTTCCCGGGTTGTTGCTGCCCATGTCTCAGACCGCCCTTCTTTTATATTAATTTTCCTTCAATCTCCTAAAGGAAGCATTTGTCCTATTTTCATTCTCATCATACAGTTCCTTTGCAAAATGGCCGTTCCCAGCCACCTAATCTTCACAAGGCTATACTGTCTAGCAATTAAATTACGTGCATCTCTGTTCTCACCAGATGTTCATCATGTGACCATTTTCACAGTGTTTCTTTATTCACCTGTTTCCCAGTGTTTTGATCTGTCTGTCCTCTAACTAGTCTCTTCCTCCCAAACCCTGTTGGGATACTTTAACATCCAGTCCTAGGCTATAGGATGTTTCCACTGGTGGGAGAGCCTTGGACCAGAGGTCATAGCTTGGAATTAGAGGGTGCTCTGTTAGAAAGAGGGCGGTGGAAGAATCTTCTTTAGTCAGATGGTATTTAATCTGTAGAATTCTTGGCCACAGAGGGCTATGGAGGCTAAGTCAATGGATATTTTTTAAGGCGGAGATAGACAAATTCTTGATTAGAACGGGTGTCAAGGGAGTTGGGGAGGAAGGCTGGAAAAATGGGATTAGGAGGCAGAGATCAGCCATGATTGAATGGCAGTGGCCCAATGGGCAAAATGGGCCAAATCTACTCCTATAACTTGTGAACTTTACCTGCATTATGTTATAGATAACATTAGTTTAGAATTAATAAATTACGTTTTGCATTAACTGAAAACTTTCAGTTTAGAAATTGATATGAATATTATTCAAATTGAATGATGTTAAAACAATTTGTGCATCTATATCACTATCTACCAAGTTCATGATTTTCATTAATCTACTTGTGTTTTGTTTTTTTTTTATTTCCTCCTTATCACTGCGTTTACAAAGACAAAAAATATACATATTTTTACATAATTTTAACATTTTAATTAATTAATTCCCAGTCAATAGTTATGCTGGCAATGCCACCACTGATTCCCCATACTTAATTTCAACAATTGATACAGCGGTTACACACCACCGCTCTGTACAACATTATCCACCCCAGGTCCCCAATGTAAAGGGGAACAACCCCCTTATAGAAAGACCCCCACTGGGGACCTCCCCCGCCTTCGGGTGTTAACATCGTCCGCCATGATGTGTCGGGACTGGAGACGAAGGCAAGGGGGTGCAGAATGTGCAGGAGCATTCTGTACAATGTGCGTCTCTTCGCATCATGAAATGGCATGCTGGTCATCTCAGAAAGGCGGCTCAGATTGTGTGGAGCCAGTGCCCGAGAAATATCCTGGAGCCTAGGCCCGATGAGCAGATCTGATGGAGTGGGGATAAGCTCTAGGCGCACGCCTCTGATCTCCTCAACACCGCCAAGACAGGTGAGGACCGGCCACTCCCGCAGCCACGACATCCCCCTCGTGGAACAACACGCTGGCTGAAAACAACCAAATTCCTCACTCTTAGCACATCCCGGTAGAAGACAGGCAAGCGCATTAGGGTGGGTCGACTGATGCCCGTCATCGGGAGCCGTGAGACCCCCATTAAGCAACGACCCCGACAGAAAAAATACGTGGCCAGAGCGTGCCATCGGTGGGGTTCTCTACGTACATGTATCTCCGCAGAGTCCTGAGACGGAGAGCCGCCACCTGGGTACGCATGCATACCAAGGACTGGCCGCCCTTCTCTAATGGGAGACTCTGGACTGCCGCTGAAACCAGTGCTTCCTAATTCCCCAAAAGAAATCTACCAGCTTCTTCTGTAAAGCAGTTGTAAAGATAGAGGGCGGGACAAGGGTAACCAGCCGATAATATAACATGGAGGCCACCCTCCCACAAAAGGAAAGAACTCCAAGCAGGCCTGACCAGCGCCCCAGCCGAGCGACCACTTTCGTCTCCAACTCCTGCCAGTTTGCCGGCCAAGCATCCTCAGTGGGACTCAGGTACACCCCTAGATAGAGGAGGTGCGTGGTACTCCACGCAAACATTACCATCTCCTCTGGCAGGGAGTCTACCTGCCACTGACCCACTAAAAGTCCAGAGCACTTACTCCAGTTAATCCTAGCAGAAGGTGCAGCCGAGAAAATCTCCTGGCAGTCACGCATCCTCCGCATGTCACCAGGATCAGTGAACACAAGGAGTACATTTTCGGCATATGCCAAAAGAACCACCTCCACCCCCGGGCCAGGTAGGGCCAGGCCTGTCAACCTCCTCCGAAGAAGACCCAGGAACGGCTCCACACAGACTGAGTACAACCTGGCCCGACATGGGGCATCCCCTGACAAGAACCCCCCTTCCAAAATGAAAAGGAGAGAACAACGTACCATTAACCTTCACAAGGCACTTCACAGCAGCATACAAAAGCCGGACCCGGGCCACGAAATTCGGTCCAAACCCAAATGCTTGCAACGTCCCGAAGAAGTATTCATGCTCTACCCTATCAAAAGCCTTCATCTGATCAAGGCGAGATGAATCAGGTCCCTAACCAGGTGGATGTTATCCTGAACTGTATAGGACTGGTCAGGATGGATAAGTTGAGGCAGCACGGAGCCCAGGCGATTTGCCATTGCCCGTGCAAAAACTTTATACTCTGTACTTAGGTGAGAGACCGGGCGCCAGCATGTGGAGTTCACCCTTCTTGGGCAGCAGGACGACAACTGCCCTACGCCACGAGAGGGGCATCTCCCCGGTCGCCAGGCTCTCACCCAGAACCAACATATAGTCACCCCCGAGGACATAGAAACATAGAAACATAGAAATTAGGTGCAGGAGTAGGCCATTCAACCCTTCGAGCCTGCACCGCCATTCAATATGATCATGGCTGATCATCCAACTCAGTATCCCGTACCTGCCTTCTCTCCATACCCTCTGATCCCCTTAGCCACAAGGGCCACATCCAACTCACTCTTAAATATAGCCAATGAACTGGCCTCAACTACCCTCTGTGGCAGAGAGTTCCAGAGACTCACCACTCTCTGTGTGAAGAAAGTCTTTCTCATCTCGGTCTTAAAGGATTTCCCCCTTATCCTTAAGCTGTGACCCCTTGTCCTGGACTTCTCCAACATCGGGAACAATCTTCCTGCATCTAGCCTGTCCAACCCCTTAAGATTTTGTAAGTTTCTATAAGATCCCCTCTTAATCTCCTAAATTCCAGAGAGTATAAACCGAGTCTATCCAGTCTTTCTTCATAAGACAGTCCTGACATCCAGGAATCAGTCTGGTGAACCTTCTCTGCACTCCCTCTATGGCAATAATGTCCTTCCTCAGATTTGGAGACAAAACTGCCACGCAATACTCCAGGTGTGGTCTCCCAAGACCCTGTACAACTGAAGTAGAACCTCCCTGCTCCTGTACTCAAATCCTTTTGCTATGAAAGCTAACATACCATTCGCTTTTTTCACTGCCTGCTGCACCTGCATGCCTACTTTCAAATGACTGGTGTACCATGACACCCAGGTCTCGCTGCATTCCCCTTTTCCTAATCGGCCACCATTTAAATAATAGTCTGCTTTCCTGTTTTTGCCACCAAAGTGGATAACCTCACATTTATCCACATTATACTGCATCTGCCAACATTTTGCCCACTCACCCAGCCTATCCAAGTCACCTTGCAGTCTCCTAGCATCCTCCTCACAGCGAACACTGCCCCCAGCTTAGTGTCATCCGCAAACTTGGAGATATTGCCTTCAATTCCCTCATCCAGATCATTAATATATATTGTAAATAGCTGGGGTCCCAGACTGAGCCCTGCGGTACCCCACTAGTTACTGCCTGCCATTGTGAAAGGACCCGTTTACTCCTACTCTTTGCTTCCTGTTTGCCAGCAGTTCTCTATCCACATCAATACTGAACCCCTAATACCGTGTATGCTTTTTGTTTGTATAACTAATTCTCTTATGTGGGACCTTGTCGAAAGCCTTCTGGAAGTCCAGATATACACATCCACTGGTTCTCCCTTATCCACGCTACTAGTTACATCCTCGAAAAATTCCACAAGATTCGTCAGACATGATTTACCTTTTGTAAATCCATGCTGACTTTGTCCAATGATTTCACCACTTTCCAAATGTGCTGCTATCCCATCTTTAATAACTGACTCTAGCAGTTTCCCCACTACCGATGTATAGACTAACTGGTCTGTAATTCCCCGTTTTCTCTCTCCCTCCCTCCCTTCTTAAAAAGAGGGGTTACATTTGCTACCCGCCAATCCTAGGAACTACTCAGAATCTAAAGAGTTTTGAAAGATTATCACTAATGCATCCACTATTTCCTGAGCTACTTCCTTAAGTACTCTGGGATGCAGCCTATCTGGCCCTGGGGATTTATCGGCCTTTAATCTATTCAATTTACCCAACACCACTTCCCGACTGACCTGAATTTCACTCAATTCCTCCTTTGACCCACAGTTCCCCGCTATTTCAGGCAGATTATTTATGTCTTCCTTAGTGAAGACGGAACCAAAGTAGTTATTCAATTGGTCCGCCATATCCTTGTTCCCCATGATCAACTCACCCGTTTTCTGACGGCAAGGGACCTACATTTGTTTTAACTAACCTCTTTCTCTTCACATATCTATAAAAACTTTTGCAGTCAGTTTTTATGTTCCCTGCCAGTTTTCTTTCATAATCTATTTTCCTTTCCTAATTAAGCCCTTTGTCCTCCTCTGCTGGTCTCTGAATTTCTCCCAGTCCTCTGGTATGCTGCTTTTTTCTGGCTACTTTGTACGCATCACCCCTTTGCTTTGATACTATCCATGATTTCCCTTGTTTATCCCGGATGCACTACCTTCCCCGATTTATTCTTTTGCCAAACTGAGATGAAACATTTTTGTAGTTCATCCATGCAGTCTTTAAATGTCTTCCATTGTATATCCCACCACCGTCAACCCTTTTAGAATTAATTGCCAGTCAATCTTGGCCAATTCACGTCTCATACCCTCAAAGTTACCTTTCTTTAAGTTCAGAACCATTGTTTCTGAAATTAACAATGTCACTCTCCATCCTAATGGAGAAACTCAAACCATATTATGGTCACTCTTGCCCAAGGGGGCACGTACAACAAGACGGCTAATTACCCCTTCCTCATTACTCAAAACCCAGTCTAAAATAGCCTGCTCTCTCGTTGGTTCCTCTACATGTTGATTTAGATAACTATCCCGCATACATTCCAAAAAATCCTCTTCCTCAGCACCCCTGCCAATTTGATTAACCCAATCTATATGTAGATTGAAGTCACCCATTATAACTGTTTTGCCTTTGTCGCACGCAATTTCTAATTTCCTGTTTGATACCATCCCCAACTTCTCTGCTACTGTTAGGTGGCCTGTACACAACACCCACCAGCGTTTTCTGCCCCTTAGTGTTTTGTAGCTCTACCCATACCGATTCCACATCCTCCAAGCTAATGTCCTTCCTTTCATTGCTTTAATCTCCTCTCTAACCAGCAACGCTACTCCACCTCCTTTTCCTTTCTCTCTATCCCTCCTGAATATTGAATATCCCTGGATGTTCAGCTCCCAGCCTACGTCACCCTGGAGCCATGTCTCCGTGATCCCCAACTATATCATAATCATTAATATCTATCTGCACGTTCAACTCGTCCACTTATTACGAATACTCCTTGCATTGAGGACACAAAGCCTTCAGGCTTGTCTTTACAACGCATTTACCCCTTATACAATTTTGCTGAAAAGTGGCCCTTTTGATTTTAGCCCTGGTTTTGTCTGCCTGCCACTTTTACCTTTCACCTTGCTACCTAATGCTTCTACCCTCATTTTACACCCTCCTGCCTCTCTGCTCTTGTACCCATCCCCCTGCCACATTTGTTTTTTAAATCCTCCCCGACAGCACTAGCAAAACACTCCCCCAAGAACATTGGTTTCCATTCCCATTCCAGGTGCAAACCGTCCTGTTTTGTACCGGGTCCCACCTCCCCCAGAACTGGTCCCAGTTGCCCTAAAAATTTGAATCCCTCCCCCTTGCACCACTTTTCAAGCACGTATTCATTTGCATTATCCTCCTATTTTTACTCTGACTGGCCCGTGGTACTGGTAGTAATCCGGAGATTTACTACCTTTGAGGTCCTACTTTGAAGTTTATCTCCTAGCTCCCTAAATTCACCTTGTAGGACCTCATCCCTTTTTTTACCTATATATCGTTGGTGCCAACATGCACCACGACAACTGGCTATTCACCCTCCCCCTCCAGAATGTTCTGCAGCCGTTCAGTGACAATCCCTGACCTTTGCACCAGGGAGGCAACCATACCATCCTGGAGTCTTGTTTGCGGCCGCAGAAACGCCTATCTATTCCCCTGACAATTGAATCCCTATTACTATTGCCCTTCCCCTCTTTTTTCCCCCCTCATGTGGCTGCAGAGCCACCCATGGTGCATGATCTGGCTGCTGCTGCATTCCCCTGATGAGCCATCTCCCTCAACAGTATCCAAAATGGTATACTGTTTAGGAGGGAGATGACCGCAGGGGACTCCTGCACTACTGCCTACTGCTTTGCTGGCTATTGGCCACCGTTTCCCTTCTTGTCCTCCTACCTTTTGGCCTGCGGTGTGACCAACTCACTTGTACGTGCTATCCACGACTTTCTCTGCATCGTGGAATGCTCCAGTATGAATCCAGCCGCAGTTCCAATCGTTCAATGCGGATCTGCCAGGAGCTGCAGCTGGACACACTTCCTGCAAACGTAGTCACCAGGGACACCGACCATCTCCCTGATCTCCCACATGTTGCAGGCTGAACAAACCATGGTGGCCAATCTCTACTGCCATACCTTACTCCCAAATTACTAAAAAACAACAAAAAACCTATCCTTTAACTTTACTACTAAATACTGAATCCCTAACTCCCAGAACCCCTCACTCCCAGACGGCAGACCTGAATGTAAAATTAAAAAACCCGGGGTTGCACCCATCAGCTGCTTCATCGGGTCCTCTTCACCAATCAGCGGCTTCCTCAAAAAAACCTACTTCTCCAAAAAATGGAACGTTATGGATTTCGGTAAGCCTCTGGAAAACACAAGCCCCGCGCTAGATTTTAAACCTACCGGTCGGGTGTCGCTCCTCCCCCTCCTTCAACGGCTCCGCAAACGGCTCCTGTGGGCCTCTGTGGGACTCTGGAAAACACAAGCCCCGCGCTAGATTTTAACCTACCGGGTGTGTCCTCCTTTCCACCGGTCCTGTGGTCTGTCGCTCCTCTCCCACCTTCCCTACAACGGCTCCTGGTGGGCTCTGAACACGCTTCTCGCACTTCCTCCAACGGCTCCTGTTGGGCTCTTGGAAACACAAGCCCCGCGCTAGATTTTAAACCTACCGGTCGGGTGTCGCTCCTCCCCCTCCTTCCACTTCCTCCAACGGCTCCTGTGGGCCTCTGGGAAACACAAGCCCCGCGCTAGATTTTAAACCTACCGGTTCGGGTGTCGCTCCTCCCCCTCCTTCACTTCCTCCAAACGGCTCCTGTGGGCCTCTGGAAACACAAGCCCCGCGCTAGATTTTAAAACCTACCGGTCGGGTGTCGCTCCTCCCCCTCCTTCACTTCTCCAACGGCTCCTGTGGGCCTCTGGAAACACAAGCCCCGCGCTAGATTTTAAACCTACCGGTCGGGTGTCGCTCCTCCCCTCCTTCACTTCCTCCAACGGCTCCTGTGGGCCTCTGGAAACACAAGCCCTGCGCTAGATTTTAACCTACCGGTCGGGTGTCGCTCCTCCCCTCCTTCACTTCTCCAACGGCTCCTGTGGGCCTCTGGAAACACAAGCCCCGCGCTAGATTTTAAACCTACCGGTCGGGTGTCGCTCCTCCCTCCTTCACTTCCTCCACGGCTCCTGTGGGCCTCTGGAAACACAAGCCGGCGCTTAGATTTTAAACCTACCGGTCGGGTGTCGCTCCTCCCCCTCCTTCCACTTCCTCCAAACGGCTCCTGGTGGGCCTCTGGAAACACAAGCCCCGCGCTAGATTTTAAACCTACCGGTCGGGTGTCGCTCCTCCCCCTTCCCCTTCACTCTCCTCCAACGGCTCCTGTGGGCCTCTGGAAAACACAAGCCCCGCGCTAGATTTTAAACCTACCGGTCGGGTGTCGCTCCTCCCCCTCCTTCACTTCCTCCAAACGGCTCCTGTGGGCCTCTGGAAACACAAGCCCCCGCGCTAGATTTTAAACCTACCGGTCGGGTGTCGCTCTCCCCCTCCTTCACTTCCTTCCAACGGCTCCTGTGGGCCTCTGGAAACACAAGCCCCGCGCTAGATTTTAAACCTACCGGTCGGGTGTCGCTCCTCCCCCTCCTTCACTTCCTCAACGGCTCCTGTGGGCCTCTGGAAACACAAGCCCCGCGAGAGATTTTAAACCTACCGGTCGGGTGTCGCTCTCCCCCTCCTTCACTTCCTCCAACGGCTCCTGTGGGCCTCTGGAAACACAAGCCCCGCGCTAGATTTTAAACCTACCGGTCGGGTGTCGCTCCTCCCCCTCCTTCACTTCCTCCAACGGCTCCTGTGGGCCTCTGGAAACACAAGCCCCGCGCTAGATTTTAAACCTACCGCAGTCTTCGGGTTGTCGCTCCTCCCCCTCCCTCCCTCCAACGGCTCCTGTGGGCCTCTGGAAACACAAGCCGCGCTAGATTTTAAACCTACCGGTCGGGTGTCGCTCCTCCCCCTCCTTCACTTCCTCCAACGGCTCCTGTGGGCCTCTGGAAACACAAGCCCGCGCTAGATTTTAAACCTACCGGTCGGGTGTCGCTTCCTCCCCCTCCTTCACTTCCTCCAACGGCTCCTGTGGGCCTCTGGAAACACAAGCCCCGCGCTAGATTTTAAACCTACCGGTCGGGTGTCGCTCCTCCCCCTCCTTCACTTCCTCCAACGGCTCCTGTGGGCCTCTGGAAACACAAGCCCCGCGCTAGATTTTAAACCTACCGGTCGGGTGTCGCTCCTTCCCCCTCCTTCACTTCCTCCAACGGCTCCTGTGGGAAACACAAGCCCCGCGCTAGATTTTAAACCTACCGGTCGGGTGTCGCTCCTCCCCCTCCTTCACTTCCTCCAACGGCTCCTGTGGGACATCCCAGAAAGCTCTAACAAACTCTACCATCAACCCATCCAGCCCGGGGGACTTACCCCTCCTGAGCTGATGCAAGGCATGAGTCAACTCTTCCAAAGATAAGGGGCCATCAAGAAGATCGGCCACCTCCCTATCTACAGTGGGTAGACCCTCCCACAGATCCTGCTGAGCCTTCACTGCTGAATCCACCAGCAGAGAATAGGGACCCATAAAAGGACCCGACTAAAGCGTTGATCCTCTCCGGATCTGTGACAGAGGAGCCATCATCTGCGAGCAGCTCTATGAGCTGTTTGCGAGCCATCTCAACTCGACTGACATCAGTTAACTCTGAATCTAGGAAAGGAACATTTATATTTGTGACATTGCACAACTTCTTGCACTTTTAAAACATTTGGCAGAAATGTTGGGGCCAACAGAAAGGCCACCCCACTCGACTCCCCCTTCCCACTCCAGTCGCCAGGTGGGTTCGCACTAACAAAGGTATGCGGCTCTTGCAGAAAACACACCTCAAATTTCCCGTCTCTCAAAGGACTGATAAAAGCTGAAATCTGCACAAACTCGCTCTACTCCTGTTTAAATTTAATGTAGCTACTGTGAATGTGCAGGCACACTAGATTGAGACCCTCACACTCCGCGTAGACTCAAAAACTCTCTCTTTGAGGAACTGCAAAAAGTCCCCAAACTGGCTCTTCTCAGAGTCAGGAAGATCACTATCCTTGTGGCCAAGGATAGCCTCGAGAGTCTTAATCAAAACTGGCCAATCCGCCCACTGTTTTTAAGCCGCCTTCTTTTTTGTTCTGATGGTACGGTTTGTTTTTAGGAACTCTCGCACCTCACAGATAACATTTGCCTGAGACACAACAAGCTTATCAGCACAGCGCCCAGGGTCATTGTCAGAAATCGAAAGACCAGAACTCTCTGAAAGTTCGCTACACAAACTGTCCTTCTCACTCTCCCCCTCCTCCGGCATGGCACCACCCCGCTTGACTCGCTTGGGTGGACTTTTTCCTCTCCCTCTTCTTCTTCGTCATCTGCTGCTCCCATTTCATCCCCCCTCTCCTCTCCCTCCCCCTGTGCCCCACCTTCAGCCGCCACCACAGGTTCAGGACGTGGGGGGCAGGGGCCATCACTACCCTGGGTCCCCAAGACGGAACTTGCAGACTCAGATGGGCTATCACTGCTGCCCCGGATCACCAAGGCAGAGCTGGCAGCCCTAGCCGGGTCAGCAGTACCACCACTCGCCACCCCAGATGGGCCAGCAGTGCATTCCTGGGCCACTGCGCTAGAACCTCTGGCAGCGACTCCGCAAATAAGACACTCCCTATGGAGATGTCCAAATTCACCGCACGCATGACACCGTGCCTTTCCCCAACTCCAACGCACGGTTCTAGGGAGACCGCTACACCCCACCCCGAAGCCCCCCTCACCCACCTTCATGAACACACTCCTCTTGAAACTGAAGATCCCTTTTTCCTCCGGGTCCCTCCCGGGGTGCATGAGCCTAAAGCACTTAGACAACACCTCCCCAGACAGGTGTGGAATAAGTGTCGCGTCCGGAATACATGTGGGGCAACTCCGCAGGAGAACCGGTCTCATCCTGAATACCCACGGATCCACCTGTATGTGGACCCCCCACTGAGACCCCCCTCTTCAGCGCTCGAGCCACATCCTCCTGGGTCTTTAGTATCATTTCAACCTTTCCTCTTTCGAGCTCGGAAGAGACAATAGTTCCCCTCCCAAGAAGTTCATTCATGGCCTTCGACATTGCACCCCTGGACATCATAGGCCTAGTTTGAATCGAGATACCCAAACAGTCCCAATCCAAGTCAACATGAGGCTCATGCTCAGATGGCCTCGTACCCGCCACTGATGCCATCGCCATGCTGACAGAGGCACAAACCAGCTCCAGGCACCCCAGCAGCTCAGCTCCAAGTTACAGAGATAGTCACAGTCAAAGACAGGCAGCAGAAAGCAGAAACCTCCAGCTGAAGCAGGAAAGTCCCCAAGTTCATCCACAGCCGAGAGCAACTTTTGGGAAGCTCTATCCCAGTCTAGCCGTAAGCAAGAGTACCTTCTTCACATTAAGCCAGGCAGCCGCAATGTGCAAAATGACTTGAGGGCAGAGAAACGGTGCTAAAAATGACAAAGACACCAAAATCTTTGTACCCTCGATCTCCAGGCACTCTAGGCAGTCCGCCAACGACAACCGCACCCTCGACAATGTGGAGAAAACTGAGGAATTTTCACACTAGTAGAGGATTCATGGACAAAGGAAAAGTTTCAACAGTCCAACGATAAGTTTAGCTTTGAAGCCCCTCTGTCTGTGTTCCTTATCCAACGGCAAAAACCTCGAAAGGCTGCTTCAAACCTTCTCAAATGCAGAGTTGAGAAGAAAGCACAACCTCGCTCTCTCTCGCTCTCTCTTCCTCTCCCTCCCTCTCCCCCTCCCTCCCTCTCTCTCTCTCTCTCTCTCTCTCTCTCTCTCTCTCTCTCTCTCTCTCTCTCTCTCTCGATATTCAAAGGCAGGTGTGTCTATCAAGGCTGACAGATGTTTAACATAGGAAATGATGAATGGATACACTCAGCACGTTAGTGCAGAGTCCACTTATGCTAAATGATCTACTGTGCATTGTGTAGCATTCATCCTTTGGTTTCAGATTGATACCACCTCATTTTTCTTTAACAGATCCATTTACTGGCAGATCTCTCTAGTAATTTTGAACAAATATGGTTTCCTTTCATTGATTACTTAAAGGGGTAGCTGAGCTCAGCACTGTAACTCAATAAGTACCCTGGTGTAGGATTAGATGAAAAAAAGTATTGGGATCTGTATACATGTCTCAATATTGTTATATGAAACTGTTCCATTCAATGTAAAGATGTATTCCTTATTTTTTCTTTATTTTTTATTATATAATAATTGTTTTTATTTATTTATTTATTTATTTGTGTTTATCTTTATTCTTTTTTATTTTTTATTTTTTCTTATATAATCATTATTATTTAATCACAACGTCTTGATTATTGATTTATACTTTTACTTTTTTTTTCACTCCCTTACCTTTGAAGCCAAAAAAAATCAAAAACAGTAGCATATATAAATTATCCCGTAATATCCGTACAACATTTGTGATGTCTGACTTGTATTTGAAGTGCTATTGTATCTTAGATAATATGCAATGCTTCTAATAAAAATATTTTTAATTTTTTTTAAAAAATATCTGTCTACTAACTATCTAAGTTATAAGCAATCATTTCTCAACCGTATTTTTCCCAAACAGACATTGGAACTGTAGTTAAATGCAGCAATCATAAAAATCAATTGTTATCAAAGCCAAGAACAAAATATATTACATGAAATCAGAGCTAGATATGGCACTTCTCTTCATAACCCCTCCCCCCCCGACCCCCTCTCTCTCCCTCTTGCCCCACCTGGAATGCGCGCCCACAATCCCACCCCACCCCTCCCCCCACAATCACAATGAATGTTGGTGCTGGCCCGAAGGGCCGAATGGCCTCCTCCTGCACCGTTTACAAAACAAAAACAAAACACAACCCAGAGCAGTACACAGGAGCCGGCCCTTCGCCCCGCAGTGTCTATCCCCAAAGTAAACTAATTTCTACCTGCACGTCATCCTGATCCAGGTGCTCACCAGCCCAGTTAAGGTCAGCAGCTCGCTCGACTCGCTGAAAAACACAATCAAAACGTTGCCCAAACAATAGCAAAAAAAATGAAGATAGTAACAAAAGTAAAACTGCGACAGAAGTGGTGAACTTTGCCCAAAATAACAAAAAATAAGAATAACTAGACCCGTTGGGTCCGCCCCCAATTGGGTCCCTGTCACGCCAACCGTTCCACAATGCATTATTGCACCACTAACCCATAGCCCCCACGGGAGGCATGACGTGGTGGGGCCGACGCCAGCGGGTGGGCCGAGGGGAGTGGGGGCTGAGGGGAGCGGATGGAGCCGAGGGGAGCGGGGCGAAGGCCGGTCCTCCCCACTCCCGGCCTTGTGCCCAAAAACCAGGGTTGTGGGACTCAAATGTAACCAGAACTTGAGGAGCAGCCCCTTCAGATATTCGTACAGGGGCAGCAACCTCAGACACTCCATATACACATGGAACACGGTCTCTACCTCGCTGATGGAATACAGGCTCTCTCTTTATCTCTGGTTATCTCTATCTCTCTCTCTCTCTCTCTATCTATCTCTCTCCCTCTCTTTCTATATATATATATATATATATATATATATATATATCCTCTCTAACTCTCTCCCTCTCTCTATATATATATATATATATATATTCTCTATCTCTCCCTCTCTATCTCTATCTCTATCCCTCTATCTCTCTATATCTCTATATCTATCTATTTCTCTCTCTGCCTCTCTCTCTCCCTCTCCCTCTATCTCTCTATATCTCTAGATCTATCTCTCTCTATCTCTCTAACTCCTCTCTCTCCCTCTCTCTCCCTCTATCTCTCTCTATCTCTCTAACTCCTTCTCCCTCTCCCTCTATCTCTATATCTATCTCTCTCTATCTCTCTCTATCTCTCTAACTCCTTCTCTCTCTCCCTCTATCTCTATATCTATCTCTCTCTATCTTTCTAACTCCTTCTCCCTCCCATTCTCTCCCACTGCGGTGACCATTTGCAACCTCCCATTGTGATGTCATTGTTGCTCTCGGCAGCTTGTGATTGGTGGACCGTGAGTGACGTTGTGACATCATCACTGAAGGACCTGTAAAACGTTTTTCTGTCTGAAGTTGTTTTGGGATTTTTTAACTTTAATCAACTCTCCCTCTCCCTCTCCCCTTTTCCTTTTCCCATTCTCTCTCACTCACCCTCTCTTCTCCCTCTCCTTTTCCCTCTATCTATCACTCCCCCTCTCTCTCCTCTTCCCTCTATCTCTCTCCCCTCTATCTCTCCCCCTCTCTTTTCATTTTTCAAAAACTTTATTTGACACAGTCATATGATACAGCACATCAAAACATAATCAGAAATTGCACTATAACAAATAATCATTATAGTACAACAGTGCATTCATTGTTTACAATACTCTCAACCCCACGCGGGGACCAGCGCCCACGGAAAGCCTCCAGTTTCCCCATGGACACTGCATGTTCCCTCTCCAGGGACACACGTGCACAGACATGGGCCTGAAAGAGGGGCAGGCAGCCGACTCTAGCATGACCATCGACCGCTCGCGAATGGCCATCTTGGCCAGGCCCAGGAGCAAACCGACAGGGAAGTCCAACCCCCTTGATTGGCTCTACCCATTCCCTGCCTTGTGTGCGAACATTAGAATCGTGGGACTTAAATGCAGCCGGAACATGAGGAAAAACCCCTTCAGATATTGGTACGGGGCAGTAACCCATCGCACTCCATATACGCGTGGAACACACTCTCTTCCTTGCCGCAGAAAATACAGGCAGCAGACGAGCTTGTGAACCGACTCAAATGTTTATTACACGCCACCGCTCTGTACAACAGTCTCCACTCCAGGTCCTCAAAGGAGAACAACTCCCTTATAGAAGGACCCCCACTGGGGACCTCCCCCGCCTTCCGGTGGTAACACCGTCCGCCATGGGGTGTCGGGATGGGAGACGAAGGCAAGGAGGTGCAGAATGTGCAGGAGCATTCTGTACAATGTGCGTCTCTTCGCATCATGAAATGGCATGCTGGCCATCTCAGAAAGGTGGCTCAGATTGTGTGGAGCCAGTGCCCGAGAAATATCCTGGAGCCTAGGCCCGATGAGCAGATCTGACGGAGCGGGTGAAAGCTCAGTCAGAACCACTAGGCGCCCGCCTCTCCTTGACACTCGTCATGACAGGGTGAGGACCAGCCACTCCCGCAGCCACAACATCCCCTTCCCCTCGTGGAACAACACGCTGGCTGAAAACAGCCAAATTCCTCACTCTTAGCACATCCCGAAAGAAACTATGCAAGCCCCTAAAGGGCGGGTCGACTGATGCCCGCCACTGGTAGCCGCGAGAGCCCCCTTAGGCAATGCCCCCGACAGAAAAGATACGTGGCCAGAGCGTGCCATCTGCGGGGGTCTCTATGTACATGTATCTCCGCAGGATCCTGAGACGGAGAGTCGCCACCTGGGTACGCACGCATACCAAGGAGTGGCCGCCCTCCTGTAACGGGAGACTCACGACCTCCGCAGGAACCCAGTGCTTCCTATTGCCCCAAAAGAAATCTAACAGCTGTAAAGCATTTACAAATATGGAAATCGGGAGAAGAGTAGCCAGCTGGTACCATAACATGGAGGCCACCAGCTGGTTTATGACCAGCAACCCCCCCCACCCGAAAGGAAAGAACTCCAAGCAGGCCTGACCAGCGCCCGAGCCGGGCGACCACTTTCGTCTCCAACTCCTGCCAGTTTGCCGGCCAAGCATCCTCAGTGGGACTCAGGTACACCCCCAGATAGAGGAGGAGCGTGGTACTCCATGCATACATTGTCATCTCCTCTGGCAGGGAGTCTACCTGCCTCTGACCCACTGAAAGTCCAGAGCACTTGGTCCAGTTAACCCTGGCAGAAGATGCAGCCGAGTAAATCCTCTGGCAGTCACGCATCCTCCGCAGGTCACCAGGATCAGTGAACGTAAGGAGTACATCATCGGCATGCGCCAAAAAAACCACCTCCACCTCCGGGACAGGTAAACATAGAAAATAGGTGCAGGAGTAAGCCATTTGGCCCTTCGAGCCTGCACCGCCATTCAATATGATCATGGCTGATCATCCAACTCAGTATCCTGTACCTGCCTTCTCTCCATATCCCCGATCCCTTTAGCCACAAGGGCCACATCCAACTCTCTCTTAAATATGGCCAATGAACTGGCCTCAACCACCTTCTGTGGCAGATATTTCCAGACTCACCACTCTCTGTGTGAAAAATGTCTTCCTCATCTCGGTCCAAAAGGAATTCCCCTTTATCCTTAGACTGTGACCCCTTGTTCTGGACCTCCCCAACATCGGGAACAATCTTCCTGCATCTAGCCTACCAAACCCCTTAAGAATTTTGTAAGTTTGTAAGATCCCCCCTCAGTCTTCTAAATTCTAGCGAGTACAAGCCAAGTCTATCCAGTCTTTCCTCATATGAAAGTCCTGACATCCCAGGAATCAGTCTGTTGAACCTTCTCTGTACCCCCTCTATGGCAAGAATGTCTTTCCTCAGTCCACCAAAACTGCATGCAATACTCTAGGTGTGGTCTCGCCAAGACCTTGTACAACTCCCAGCTCTTATACTCAAATCCTTTCGCTATGAATGCCAACATACCATTTGCTTTCTTCACTGCCTGCTGCACCTGCATGCCTACTTTCAATGATTGGTGTACCATGACACCCAGGTCTCGTTGCATCTCCCTTTTTCCTAATTTCCCACCATTCAGATAATAGTTTATCCTCCTGTTTTTGCCACCAAAGTGGATAACCTCACATTTATCCACATTATACTGCATCTGCCATGCATTTTCCCACTCACCCAGCCTATCCAAGTCACCTTGCAGCCTCGTAGCATCGTCCTCACACCTAACACTACCCCCGCTTAGTGTCATCCGCAAACTTGGAGATGTTGCATTCAATTCCCTCGTAAAAATCATTAATATATATTGTAAATAGCTGGGGTCCCAGCACTGAGCCTTGTGGTACCCCACTAGTCACTGCCTGCCATTCTGAAAATGATCCTTTTACCCCTACCCTTTGCTTCCTGTCTGCCAGCCAGTTCTCTATCCACATCAATACTGAACCCCCAATACTGTGTGCTTTAAGTTTGTACACTAATCTCTTATGTGGGACCTTGTCGAAAGCCTTCTGAAAGTCTAGATATAACACATCCACTGGTTCTCCCTTATCCACTCTACTAGTTACATCCTCGAAAAATTCTAGAAGATTCGTCAGACATGATTTACCTTTCGTAAATCCATGCTGACTTTGTCCAATGATTTCACCACTTTCCAAATGTGCTGCAATCCCATCTTTAATAACTGACTCTAGCAGTTTCCCCACTACCGATGTTAGACTAACTGGTCTGTAATTCCCTGTTTTCTCTCTCCCTCCCTTTTTAAAAAGTGGGGTTACATTAGCTACCCGCAAATCCTCAGGAACTTCTCCAGAATCTAATGAGTTTTGAAAAATTCCTGAAAAAAGGTAGGCCAGGCCTGTCAACCCCCTCCGAAGAAGACACAGGAACAGCTCCACACCGACCGAGTACAACTGACCCGACATGAGGCACCCCTGACGGACCCCCTCCAAAAATGAAAGGGAGCCAACAATGCACCATTTTACTTCGGAGTCACGTGAGTGACTACGTGAAGAGCCCGCCTCACGCTGGCAAACGGCATTACGTCGACGCTGACGGCGGAAGGAGGAGCTGCAGTAAGGAGCAGCTCCTCGCAGCGGTCGGAACGGCCCCGCAGGTAAGTGCAGCAAAGTCGGGATGTTTTTTAGCGTACGCTGGGTGGGTCCAGCAAGCGAAAGTAAAAGTAAAAATTCAGAGTCGCGTAACGTGCTGATTTAGCACTGATAATAAAGAAAATGGAGAAATCGGCAAAGAAAAATTCGCGGGTAAAAAGATCTTCCCGGGGGTGAAAATAAAAAATACGGGACAAGAAAGCTAGTGCGGATCCGGTTCCGATACCGGTGGCCGCTGATATACCCGATAGCGAGTTTCTAGATTCTCCAGCAATAATAACCACGGAGGGAAATGCTCCTAAAAAATGTAAAAATAAATCTGAGAGGCCCGTGGTTTCTGATGACTCTGATACTGAAAGTCCTCCAGATAATAAAACTATGTGGTTAAAAAATGGAGCATATGGAGAAAGTTCTCCAAAAAATCATGAGACAAGGGTCACAGTACCCAGAAGGATCCCAAAAAAATCCCTGAGGGGTTTGATTATTCTGAATATGGCTGTGGGCCAAGTTGGGAGTTTGAAACTCCGGACCCAGGATTTGGGCTGGAAGAAGTCTCATGGGGTGAAATCCCAATTGATTTAGGGCTGCAGAAGGCAGACCCTGCTGGTGGTGATTTGGATTTTGAATGCACACCACAAAGTAAAAAGGAAAGGCCAAATGTGCCTGGGATAGCAAAAGAATTTGCTATACCTGAAGGAAGTGGTGAGGCTATGGATGAAAACCTAGCTGCCAGTATTAATTATATGGTATCTCACCAACTTCAAGATTCTGTGATGATTGAAACATCAGAATTATATAAAAACACCAGGAAATTGTGCCTCATTGGAAGTGCCTACGGTTAATCCGTTGATATGGACATCCATGACTCCAAGTATGAGAGCTCAAGAAGTGAGATTTCAAAAAATCCTCAAACTAATTTCTGCTGCCGGTATGGCCTATGGGAGACAAATGGAGAGATTGGAGATGGATAAGATTCAAAAAGATACTTTGGGCTTATTGTGCAATTCTTTCTATGAAATTAACTGTATGAGGGAAAATGGCGATTCGGCCCATATTTTACCCTAGATTTGCAAGCCTGTGTCGAGCAAGTGGCGTTCAAGCTCCTGGGTATCTGTTTGGAGAAAATCTGCCTAAACAACTGAAAGAGTTGGATGAAGAAGCTAAATATTTTAGCGGTGTGAAACCTTTCGTCTTTGGACAAAAAAAGATATTTTTCGCCCCGAAGGGGGTTTTGACTTTGGAAATAGAGGCAGACATTTGTCAAGGAAGTATTATCGTCCTGCACAGCCCAATGCTTACCCGTATTCAGGGAGAAGGAGACCACCACGCTCATATGGAGAGGTATTAAAGACTTGTTTTATCCTTAAAGAAACTGCGGATAAATCTCCAGTTGGAGGGAGATTACAAACGTTTTATAAAAAACTGGCTTACTATTACTTCTGATCGATTTATATTACAAGCAGTTTCAGGAGCTACTATTACATTTAAAGAAGGGGTTAATCCGCCTGTACAGAATATAAACCTGCTTATGCTTTCGTGTGTACTGCTATTGATAAAGCAGAGATTAATGTGGGAAATTGACAAATTATCTGAAAAAGGGGTAATTGAAAAAACTTATGAACACGAGCATCAATTTGTCTCTAATATTTTTCGGAGAAATAAAAAAGATGGTGGTTGCAGAATTATTCTGGACCTTACAGATCTAAATAAGTTTGTAGAATACAAACATTTTAAAATGGAAACATTTAATACTGCAAGATATTTAATTTCAGCAGGTTGTTATATGGCTAAGATTGATTTAAAAGACGCTTATTATTCTGTACCTATACATCAGTTTTTCCGGAGGTACTTAAAATTTAATTGGCTGGGACAATTATGGCAGTTTAAAGCTTTGCCAAATGGACTGAGTTCAGCTCCCAGGCTCTTTACGAAACTGTTGAAAACCAGTTTTAGCCCAATTAAGAGCACAAAAAACACATCGTTATGGCTTATCTCGATGACATTCTAATCATTAATGATAATCAAGATTCAGGTGAGAACTCAGTTTCAGTTATTAAAGCTTTGTTTGAAAAGCTAGGGTTCTTGATTCATCCAATTAAATCCCAGCTGCAGCCAGCACAATCAATTAACTTTTTGGGGTTTGTAATTAACTCAGTGACTATGTTAATAACTTTACCAACAGATAAAGTTGATGATATTTTGGTAACTTGTAATAATCTCATTCACAAACCTTATCCTTCCATCCGAGAAGTAGCGAAAACCATTGGTAAACTAGTAGCAGCATTTCCTGCAGTAGAATAGTAAGATTAAATGAGAACTTACCAGTTTGAAGTTTGATCTTTATTTTATGAGGAGTTACGATGAGGGATTACGTGAAGACCCCGCCAGGACGCATGCGCGACATTCTTCAAAGCAGTGGTGTGAAATCACAGATACCAGAGTAGACTAATATAGTAAGATAAGAGAGAACTTCCATACCAGTTGAACTTTATAATAGAGGGTTTTGGGAGCGGAGGGCACGTAATCCCTCATCGTAACTCCTCATAAAATAAAGATCAAAACTTCAAACTGGTAAGTTCTCATTTAATCTTACTATTTTACTTCGGAGTCACGTGAGTGACTACGTGAAGATTTCAAAGCTCTGTGATTTCATGCCCTGGAACGAGACCATGCTCACACACTGCCATTCTGGGACGGAGGATGAACGTATTTCACACACGACACTGTGCTGAAAAACAATAAAGGTATTATTCATACCTAAAAATAATATGCCCCACATTGGGTAATTTATTTTACAGAACTTAATTTTTCCCTGCAAACGTCTCAGGATCGCCCACGGGTTTATTTAGAAAGCATTGAACGCGTTCATTGCTCCACCCCGCTGTGGCAAGGATGTGGTCCATAGTAACTCCCATCATCCTAGCGTCCGATGTAGATGCAGCCCTGTTGGAGAGAAATTTGAAAACATTAGTATTCACCACTGCACGTAATACCACCCGAACCATCTGGATATGGTTTGCACTGTGACCTTAGGTGAGGGCATTTATGGCTAATGAGAAAGCTCTCTCCGTGCCCATAAGTGTCTTGGTGACTATATATTGGAAAGTATGTGTCACTATGCAGGGCCGCCGACTATCTGCAGGATAGGCCAGAACTCTAATATTGGCCAAAGGAACCGGGTCAGTCTAGTTTAAGTACCCCTGTATGTAGCAGGTTATCTGCCATTTGTGACAGACATGACGCCCTTATTCTAGCTTGTGTAAGGACTGGACCCGTTGTGCTGATCCAAGTGCCATAATCATTCCCATCTAGGATATTAGTTTGTCCAGAGTGAGCCCCGATATTGGTGTCCATCCTCGTAACATGGTGTACTACCTATGTCCCATATATAGGTGTATCTGGACCTGGGGGGGAATAGAGTACAAATACCCCTCATTCGTTTAGGTACTAGTGGGTGTGATCCTATAGCCAGGTGATCACTCCCTCTGCCCAGATATTAGCTAGGGCACTCCTTGCACAATAATGGCACTGTAACTCAATCCTTCATCGAAATGAAGGGTGGCCAGAACTCCAGCACTTCAGTGTTGGTGGCTTGAGTCATATGTAGTGTTCGTCCTGGTGCTGAACACTTCCCATTTCCTGACATATGTCAGGTACTGTCTTCTCGTGGACTCCCTGTACGACGCTGAGATGGCATTTGATCGTCCTGTCGGAGAGTCCGTATCCCAGATAATGGCCTGTTCAGAAAACTGCAAATCAACAAGTTCATACAGTCATGGCACGGATACATTCCCGCACGGGGTTTTGTGCCAACCTCCTTGGCCATTGTTGATCCAGATGCAGGGTTCTGGAGACCATCTCTGTACTGTTGGGAACCATGGTACCCGTTGCGGCGTCTTGTTTAATTATTGTAAGACTCGCCTGATGAGGAAGAAGGGGAAAATGCATAGCAAAACAAACCCCCCCCCCCCCAATGCAGCGAGAAATCGTCCATCGCTGCTGCCCCAAGCAACATATGTTGGTAGTTGGTGAATTAGTCCGGATGGAAAAAAGGTCGATATCTGGTGTCCCATACCGGTCTATAATATCTGTAAACACTTTCCGATCCAACATCCATTTAATGTTATCGTTGAATTTACGTGACCTGATGTCTGCCACTGTATTTAGCTTGCCTGGAAGGTAAGTGGTTGAGATCCAAATCTCTCTCCCAGACAGTGCCAGATATTATTAGGCAATTCATCACATGATATCGACTTTATTTCAACCATATGATTATATATAGGCCCCCAGTGTGGTATCAATCTGTACCGTACATGCAACTGGTGCTCATCTGAGCAGTAGGCCCCGAGCCCATGAAACGCTCCCAGCATTTCTAGATAATTAATTCCTAGTGCTTTAAACAGAATAATTTTTGTGCACTCATCTGCCACCACAACTTGCGGTGGTATTAGTTGCTCCCCAACCTTTAGCACTGGCATCAGTCTGTAATGTACCCTAGGGATATAGAATGGGGTGATGGGGTTAGGATAATATGGAACATTTCTATCCACCAGTTTAATTCTAATTACTTTCCCTGGTAGTTGCATAGGCCTATTGAAATGGCCTGTATGATTTTTGAGAGCTAAAATTTCCCTCTTCCAGGTTTTAATAATGGAGTGGTCCAATTGTGCTGCTGGGAACGCAGCCACCAATTCCCAATCACTCTTGCTCCTTGCCGAATGGATGGTTCCCTGATGCCAGTGAGGCTTTTGCATACTCCCATCAAGTCTGTCACTTTGTTTGGTGGCAAGGTGATAGACATATGAACAGAGTCAATAGTGAACCCCAAATAATCCATGGTAGTGGAGGGTTCCAATTTTGATTTATCTCGATGTACGTTAAACCTCTCTGTTGTGGCTGATACCACCAATGTAGCCAGCTCCAATTTTCACCTACAATGAGAATATCATCAAGGTAAGCCATAAGATATGGTTATGTGTCTTTAAGTATGCTAAAGCTGGTTTTAATAAATTTGTAATAGCCTGGGTGCTGATGACAACCCATTGGATAAGGCATACTACCATTGCTGTCCCATCCAGATAAATTTCAGGTATTTACGATGACCCTGTGTGTGACAACCGTGTCTAATTTGAAATGGGCATACTGACGGAAGTATTTAGTTCGGTCAAATCTATAATGATACGGCAACCACCATCTTTTTAGTTTTTTATAAATATATTTGATACGAACTCTTGAAATTCTCTGATTGTTTTCTCAATCCATTTTGTGTTTAGTCAAAGAAACATAGAAACATAGAAATTAGGTGCAGGTTAGATTACTGTTAGTCTTAACAGTTCAGCATGGCCTGCTGTTCTCTCTTTTTGTGAAGTATTGGAACTTCCTGCTAGGCGTATGCTGAACTGGGACGGTAGTTCGTATACAAATTCAATTTTGTAATTCTGAATTACTTCCGAGTATGTAAAAGTTCAGAGGTAAAAGTGCAGCACACATGATGAAAACAAGTGCAACCCGTCCCCAACTTTAATGAATCGGACATGCAATGTTTTTTTAAGACAACCAGACCCACCTACCTCCATGGTTACCGGTGTTGTGTGGGTTGTCTCCGCAGTTGTTTCTTCTGGTATTTGTGTTGCTGCGTTGTGGGGTTGGCGCGTTTTCCATGAAGGTCGGTCTGGGCCTGGTCTGAAAGACCGCTGTGCAGGTGGGGCCGGCCTTCGAGCTTTCACCACCAGATGGTCTTCCATAGCACATGATGTCTGGTGGGTGTGTAGGGGTGCTGCCGCTGTTGATAGGGGGTTTTAGAGATGCTTTGCACCTTGATCAGGCCTATAGCCTTGGCTTCCTCATGCAGGTCTTTCACCTGCTTCGGGAGGTCCCCAACAGCAATTTTGGTGCCTGTGTGCTACTTGTCTTGCATAATTCCGCACTTCTTGATGATGCTCTTCCTGTAACTGTAAATCTCCACTGAGTATTACACAGTCTGCTAGAGCATCACGTAACTCTTCAGGCAAATCAAACCCCATCAGTTGTCCTGGTACTGCTGTTGATTTTAGCAGCCAGCAGTTTCCTCTGGAGCTTCACCTCCTGGCTCCTTATAGATGGGCTCCTGTTGCCCCAGATGGGGTCATGGACTGCTGGTACTTTAAGAGAAATGGAGTTCTCTGGAGCAATGTACTTCCCAGCCATCAAGTTAATGGCTTGCTCCTGTAGCTGGTTTGTAGCCATGTGTTTTTCACTGGCTTGCAGCTTTGTATAGGCAGTCCTTCTTGAGTTGATACAGCATGCCACAATCTTCTGCTGCTCTCTCTTCTGGCACCCCTCACAGTTGACTGTTCAGCCATTGCCCCTTCTTCAGGGTCAGCCCAGCTCTGACCCCTAATGCTCCCCTGCGAAGAGGGTGAGACATTTGGCAGTCCTTGAAAGGATGCTGCCGTGGGTCTGTGAAGAGACCCACTGTGGCTCTGCCCCTGCATAAGCAGGTCACGCTGGAGCACTGCTCCCCACCCGCTCCCGCGGGAAAGACGCCCGCCGTCGCTATCCGTGAACGGGGTGTCTTTAGGTCCTGACCCAGCCGAGTCAACGGACCTGTCCGACTTCCGGGTGGTTTTGCGGCCGCCCGCGGCGCACCTGCGGTCTGTAGCGGGGAGAAGCCGGGAGCTGCTGGCAGCACCTTTAGCTCTGGAGAGACGGCACGCTGCTGGCTGCTTCCACAGCAGCGGTATCAGCTGCTGCTCTCCCCTGCGCGACTCCATGGTGCTTCCTCCGTTCTGCAAGAGAAACACACCGAGTCGCCACGCTCACCAGAAAAGTTAAGACTTATCTTCAGTAGATTTTCAAAATTCGCGCTGGAGGAGCGGCGCTCCTCCCGACTGTCGCTTCCGCAATGCGTTCGACGATATGTCGCGCATGCGTCCTGGCGGGGTCTTCACGTAGTCACTCACGTGACTCCGAAGTAAAATTTGGTCCATTATATTATCAAAATCTTCAAAGGGACAAACTAAGAGCTCTCAAAGAGAAGGCAGGCCACTTTGATAGGCCTATGCAATTAACAAAAGAAGCTGTGTTGGAATTACAATGGTGGGTTAAAAATGTCCCACAAGCTGCTAAAAACATTCTGATAAAACAGCCAGAAATGGTTTTACAAACTGATGCTAGTGCTCTCGGATGGGGGGGGCAACAGATTCATCCTCTAGTTGTGGAGGTAGATGGAAAGTTCAAGAAGAAACGTTTCTTCAAACTTATGGTTATTAACTATTTAGAGTTATTGGGTGCTTTCTATGGACTAAAAGCATATTGTTGTTCAAAAAAAGGGTCTACATGTATTAATACAGTTAGACAATAAAACGGCTGTTGCATTATTAATCACATGGGGGGAGTTAGATCAGTATCATGTGATTGTCTGGTCAATGAAATATGGCAATGGTGTATTGACCGCCAAATTTGGATTTCAGCAAACTACATTCCAGGTAAAGACAATGTGGTGGCAGATAAAAGATCAAGGATTATTTAAAGATAACACAGAATGGATGCTTAATCCAGTAATATTTAAGAATATTGTAACCCAATTTGGTTTACCAGAAATTGATCTGTTTGCATCAAGGCTTAATTCATCAATTGCCTAAATATGTGTCTTGGGAACACGATCCAGATGCAGTAGCAGTAGATGCTTTTTCATTGAACTGGGGGAATATGTTATTTTTATGCTTTTCACCATTTGCTTTGATTCAGAAATGTCTGAAGAAAATAGAACAAGATTCTGCCACTGGATTGTTGGTAGTTCCAAATTGGCCAACACAACCTTGGTTCCCACTAATGCTGAATATGATTAAAGAAACCATATATGTCAATTCCTAACTGTAGTGATATTTTGATTTAATCCAGTAACTAAAGAAATTTATCCATTATATGCATATATGAATTTATTAATCTGCAGGTTTTGACCAGACCACTACAGGAGCTGGGATTGTCGGACAAAAAAACTATGGAAAGTTATAGTCGCATCATGGCGAGATAGCACACAAAAAACAATATATGACAGATATAAAGAAATGGGAAAGAATTTTACACACAATCAATATTTTCTTATGATACTGTGAATATTGCAAATTGTTTTGGAGTTCCTTGCCAAATTGCATTTTGAGCAAACATTTAAGTTACAGTGCCATTGACACTGCACGCGTGCCTTATCATCTTATTTAGGACTAATGTCTGACCAGAAATCAATTGGATCACATCCATTAATATCTAGATTCATGAAAGGAATCTTTAACATCAATCCACCCAAACCAAGGTACACAGAGATTTGGGATGTGTGAGCATTGTTACTTACCTTACTTAGGCAATGGACTCCAATTGAAGGATTGTCATTGGAAAGATTAACATTGAAATTTAATAATGTTAATGTCATTAGTTTCAGCTCAAAGAGTGCAAAACTTTAAAATGTTGCGTTTAGACTGTATGCATGTGACTACAGATAACATTGTGTTCTATGTTTACGATCTGATCAAACAAAGCAGACCAGGGAGATCTGGAGCTAAGGTAACCTTTCAAGCTTATCCTATTGATCCTACTTTGTGTGTGGTTAAACATTTGATTAAATATGTTAAAGTTACTGAAACTCTTCGAGGAAATAAAAAAACGTTAATGATTACGCATAAAAAGCCACACACAAAAGCTTCAGTTCAAACTATCTCAAAATGGTTGAAACAGGTGTTGCTTTTAGCAGGAGTAGACACTGATGTGTTCAAATCTCACTCCACCAGGGCTGCAGCTACGTCCGCGGCGAAGGTGCCACTCGAGCATATTTTAAAAATCGCAGGGTGGAGTAAAGAAGAAACTTTTTCAAAGTTCTACAATAAACCTGTTCACACTATGACAAGCTTTGGCCACGCGGTGTTGGGATCAATATAGTCACCTGCTTTGTATACTATTGATTACTATAACCAGTTATGTAGTCACTTATATCTTTTATCACTTGTAATTATTCCCTCGGATATAAGGAGGGTTATTATATGTTCTTTAAACCATTAAAAAGTTAATTATGGAAAGAACTAATATTAGTCTGGTTTCTCATGTATGTATTTACTTAGCCGGACTGTCGTACTGATTAATTCTACGACATAAAAACACAGAAAGCTTTAAAATCTTCACGTAGTCACTCACGTGACTCCGAAGTAAAATAGTAAGATTAAACGAGAACTTACCAGTTTCGAAGTTTGATCGTTATTTTATGAGGAGTTACGATGAGGGGATTACGTGCCCTCCACTCCCACCCTCATAAAATAAATGATCATCTGGTAGTTCTAAGTCTATTATGAGCCTTACTATGTTACTTCGGCTATTTGGTGTTCTGTGTTTTTCATGCCGCTGCTTTGAAGTATGCCGTTTGCCAGCGTGAGGCGGGCTCTTCACGTAATCCCTCATCGTAACTCCTCATAAAATAACGATCAAACTTCGAACTGGTAAGTTCTCGTTTAATCTTACTATTAACCTTCACAAGGCACTCCACTGCAGCTTACAAAAGCTGGACCCGGGCCACAAAGTGCGGTCCAAACCCAAACGCTTGCAGTGTCCCGAAGAGGTGCACTACGCTATCAAAAGCCTTCGCCTTCTCCTGATCAAGACAGCAAAGCAGCTGACTGACCAGTGCCCTGGGTTAGATGAATCAGGTCCCTTACCAGGTGGATGTTATCCTGAATGGACCGACCACGGACTGTATAGGACTGGTCAAGATGAATCAGTTGGGACAGCATGGAGCCCAGGCGATTTGTCATTGCCTGTGCAAAAATGTTATACTCTGTACATAGGAGAGACCGGGCGCCAGTTCAACAAGCGGAGTTCGCCCTTCTTGGGCAGCAAGACGACAACTGCCCTACGCCACGAGAGGGGCATCTCCCCGGTCGCCAGGCGCTCCCCCAGAACCAACATGTAATCACCCCCCAGGATACCCCAGAAAGCTCTAACAAATTATACCGTCAGCCCATCCAGCCCAGGGGACTTGCCCCTCCTGAACTGACGCAGGGCACGAGTCTACTCCTCCAGAGATAAGGAGCCATCAAGAATATCGGCCATCTCCCTATCCCTCATCGACCGGAGCCTCTCCTCACGCCAGGGTACCCACGGCCGTCTCCCCCAGAGACCACGGGCCAAGCGCAGACCCTCCCGGGGGAGACCCAACCGACCACGGACACAGCCGGACAGGACGTCACGACCACGGTGTCACAGGTAAACAGGTCCGGTACTGCTACCCCGTCAGACCAACACGTAGCTGCACGCAGCAGCAGAGGACTCCAGACACAATTAGCAATTCACAGGACGACTTTCAGCAGCACACGCGGAGGGGTCCAGGGAAGAGACTGGCAGAAGTAACGAGACACCCCCAAGGCAGAAACATGTTACCTGGAAACAACAACCCAGCAAGCCTGTTTTAATAATTGGAGATTCCAACATTGCCAGGATCCCCAAATTTTACTTCGTAGTCAAGTAAGTGACTTCGTGAAAACCCCGCCAGCACGCATGCGCGGCATATCGTCGCGCGCATTTGTATTGGCAGGCTGGGGGGGGGGGGGAGTGCGCTCTCTCCTCCAGCTCCTTCATATGGCCGGCAGGTAAGTACTTACCTTCACTCCACAGGATGGACAAGGGCAAGAGGAAGGCGACGCTGTCGAGGAGCCGAGCTGCATCGACCAGCCAACGGCCCTTGTACCCGGAGCTTCAAGCACCACCGGCAGCTTCGAGACATGTGGGGGCAAGAATGCGGAAGTCGGGCGCTCCCGCTACTTTAGCGCCCGACTCACCCGAGTGGTTTGCCGCCCCGGAGCTGGATGCAACGGATCCAGACTTCGAGCCCCCTTCCCCCAAGAACGGAGGGGGGAAACAGGTACGTGCCAAGGGGCCTCGCTCATCGCAAGCGACCTCTCCCCGAGTTCCAGAAGACCCGAGGGGGCTGGGCCGGGGGACAGCTGCACGACAGGGGAGCCCTGCAAAAGTGCTCCACCACGTACCACTGCCAGGGAGATCTGCCGTAGTGCAGTCTGGCAGCTCTACTGCTGCGTCGAGTAGGCCTGCAGGAGCAGATACCGCCGACAAAACACCCCGTCAGGCTGTGGTCAAGGGCGGAGGTGGCAGCAGTAGACGGTCGGTCAGCTCAGCTCTGGGAGCGGCCGACCATGCGCCTCCACGCCAAAAGATGGGCAAGTGTGGAGGTAAGGCTGCACGGACTCCGGGGAGCCAGGTTCCGGGGGCCGGCGCCGATTCAACTCACCTGCCTTCATATCAGGCAGGTGGGCCGCCACAGTCTGGGAGAAGACAGACTAGCGGAGAGTCCGTGCGGGAGTCGTATGAGCCTACTTGGGCGGTAGGTCACAACAACCTGCCATTGGACCCTAGACAGCACCTTACGGAGGTGTGGTCCGATGGTGGAAGCCCCAGTGAGTTCGCAGGGCCTGAGGAAGTTGGCTTGTCCGCTGCACTTAGCGGGGACGGTCGCATTGAGCGGTTGGAGCTCTTAGTGGAGCAACTCCTCCAGCGGGACCGGGAACGGGAAGAGTGGGAAGAGCGGGACTCACGGGCATCCACTAGCCGTGCGAGGAGTCCGCTCAGCATCTCGTCATCACCAGCCAGAAGTGCTAGCAGTTGCCCAGCCGCTGTGTTTGAAGACGACCCGGGACAGCCAGTGACCGCTGAGCCAGAGCATGAGGAGGATATGCTGGACGTGGTGGGCAAGTTTGCCGCTACTACACAAATAGGGGAACCCCTGCACCACAAACTGGCGGGCACCATTGATTACCTGATTACTCACCAACTCCAGAGTCAGGTTCTCAATGATACCATGGAGAAAATAAAACCGACCGAGAACTGCATCAACCTCAGTGTGCCCTTAGTTAATGCCCAGATCTGGGGACACTTGAGTACGGCCACCAGGATGCAGGATGTCCGCCTCCAGCGTATCTTAAAGGTTCTCTCCACGGGCATAACGGCGTTTGCTAGGACCCTGGACGGGGATAATGTGTCCAGTGAACAACAAGATGCCCTGGCACTCCTATACAACGCCCAGTACGAGATCAATTGCCTGCGTAAGAGCTCCATTAAGCCCACACTCAACCCCAAATTCCCGGGGTTGTGCTGTCCATCAACCGCTCCACTGCCCCATTAAGCCCACACTCAACCCCAAATTCGCAGGGTTGTGCTGTCCATCAACCGCTCCACCGCCTCATCAATTGTTTGGAGACCTGTCCAAACAAGTGAAGGAACTGGACGAGGAGGCCAAAACAGCTGGCCTCATGAAACCTCCTACGGCCAGACTTCACCCATACCACCAGCAACAGCCAAACAAAACCTGGAAACCACGACTGCCGGACAGGACACAAAGGACCTATCCACCTCCACTTCCCCAAACACAACGACCTTTATTAGGACAAGGCCAACAGCGGCCTGCATGGAAGATGTGGCCGCCATCCCGTCAACCTCCACAACGTCCACCCAAAACGCCATACGTAAGGAACCGTCGCTAACCATGGAGGTAAGGGGGCCTGGTTCCTCTCACGCCGTAGCATCCCCTCCTGTACAAATTGGTGGACGATTGCGGGTTTTTTTGGGAATATGGAACACTGTCACTACAGATGAGCTTATTTTACAAAGTGTTCAAGGCATCACTTTGTTATCGAATTTATTGGTGGTATAAATCACCCTACCCAGCATTCGCCTCATAGGAAATTTACACTATCCCAAAAAGAGGTGGAGGCAGGACATGCTGAAATTATACGGCTAGCAGAAAAAGGGGGTAATTGGCAAAACAATGCATGAACCTATTGAGTTTGTGTCCAACATTTTCACCAGAATTAAAAAAGATGGGGGATGTCGGATTATAATAGAATTAACTGAGCTGAACACTTTTGTACAATATACCCACTTCAAAATGGATACTTTTGAAACAGCCAAGCAGATGCTTTACCCAGGTACTTTATGGCATGCATCGATTTTAAAAGATGCATACTATACTGTGCCCATCTCTGAGGCTCACAGGAAATTTCTAAAGTTTGTCTGGAAGGATCAACTATGGGAAAACAAGGCATTGCCCAATGGAATCACCACAGCCCCTAGGCTGTTTACAAAATCAGTAAAACCTATATTGGTTCTTTCTCCGACAACAAAGTTATATGGTTTATGGCTATTTGGATGATATTTCTTTAGTGGGTCAGACCCTCCAATTGGCTACAATCGGGCAGTGGCTGCAACTAAGGCTCTCTCAAGAAGCTAGGGTTTTAATCCAATCGAGACAAATCAAAGTTTGCACCCGTACGGTGATTGTGGATTATTTGGGGTTCACCCTAGACACCAACTTAATGAAGATTACCATCCGCAACTAATAAAGCTACTGCTATAAAGAAGAGTGCCACAGTCTTACATGCGCCAGGGTACCGACCATCCGGCAAACGGCAAAAGTAATAGGAAATTGGTAGCTACATTCCCGCTGCACAATTCGGGACCACTACACTACCGAAATTTATAAAGAACAAAGATCACAGCATTAAAAGCAAATGCTGGGCACTTTGATCGGCCAATCCGGTTACCAGCAAAGGCTAGAAACGAGCTACCAATGGTGGGTTGACAATATTAGTGAGTGTCACAGACCCATCATAGTAAGCAACCCAGACGTTGTGCTACAAAGACGCAAGGCACAAGGCTGGGGAGCAAACTGATACGAAAAAAAAAAAAAAAAAATGTCCAGTTTGTGGTGGCAGATGGATCTCTCATGAATCTACATTCCTGGAGTCACACGGGATAAATTATATAGAAATGCTGGGGGCATTTCATGGACTGCGGGCTTACTGTACTAATTCATGGGATTTACATGTCCGCCTTCAAATAGATAACACTACAGTGGTGGCTTACATCAATCATATGGGTGGTATCTTGTGATGAATTGGCAAACACAATTTGGCACTGGTGCATTGAAAGGAATATTTGGATTACGGTGACCTATTTGCCAGGGAAGCTTAATACAGTGGCGGACACCAGGTCACGAGTATTCAATGACAACATCGAGTGGATGTTGAACCCCCAAATTTTTGGAGACATTATAGCTCACTATGGGACACCAGATATTGACCTTTTTGCGTCCAGGCTGAACCATCAGATACCAACGTATGTGGCTACGCATTTCCCCCATTTTGCCT
Source organism: Okamejei kenojei (assembly GCA_035221665.1). Taxonomy (NCBI): domain Eukaryota; kingdom Metazoa; phylum Chordata; class Chondrichthyes; order Rajiformes; family Rajidae; genus Okamejei; species Okamejei kenojei. Next base: position 39,980 of record JAVHYY010000778.1, read on the forward strand.
CATCAGTCGGGTATTGCAGAAAATTAAACTGGACTCTGCAACTGGCATATTGATCATTCCCGACTGGCCTACAAAACCAACGGTCTCGATGGTCGTTAAAATTTTAAAACAACCATGGATGTCGATTGGGAAACACCCCAAATTGATTACTCACCCCATTATTGGGGATAGCCATCCTTGCCATGGTCACCTAAAATTGTTGGCCTGCAGGTTCTGAAAAGACCACTCAACCAGGCGGGCATCTCACCACGAGCCATGGAACTCATCTCCGCATCATGCCGAGAATCAACTCGGAAGCAGTACCTCACGCAAATCAGAAAGTGGGAGGCATTCTGTGCTCGGACCAACAAGACTTCCAACACAGCAACGATACCTGATGTCCTGGAATTCCTAGATGGCCTCCATTTCGATGCTGGCCTTAGCTACAGTGCCATCAACAGCGCCAGGAGTGCGCTGTCCTCATACCTGGATATAGGTGACAGCTCCAACCACCTGGTGTCTAAACTCATGAGGGGAGTGTTCAACACCAACCCTCCGCGACCCAGATATAATTTCACGTGGGATGTGGGGATCGTGCTGACCCTACTGAGGAGCTGGGCTCCAATAAATGAGCTACCACTGAAACAGCTCACCCTCAAGGTGGTGATGCTGATGGAACTGACTACAGCCCAACGAGTCCAGATGTTACAAAAACTGCGACTGGACAGCATGGTGGCCACCCCTGGTCAAATAGATTTCTTTGTCCAAGATTTATTGAAGCAGCACAGGCCAGGGGCGCATGGGCTGCAGTTGGAGTTTCGGGCCTACCCTGTAGATGCCACTCTCTGCATAGTCACCCATCTCCACCACTACATCAGGATTACAGGAACCATCAGGATGAAGGAACAGGGGCTCCTCATCAGTCATAAACCTCCGCATCATCGGGTGACTACACAGACGATCGCCAGGTGGCTCAGGGTGGTGCTGGATGCAGCAGGAGTTGCTACTAACATTTTAAAGTCTCATTCCACTAGGGCTGCATCCACATCAGCGGCGAGGGCCATGGAGGTGCCCATGGACCACATCCTCGCCACCGCGGGCTGGGCCAGTGAAGAAACCTTTCAACGGTTCTACAACAAGCCACTGGTCGCCCCTGCAACATTCGCAGAAGCTGTGCTGGGAACCGCTCAGTGAATGTCTGTCCCCGAATTAGGGGTTATTTGTTTGTTTTATTTGATTAATAAATTGTGTTAATTTTTCAGCCAGTTTCAGCTGAACTGCATTAACAGCCTTCCTCCATCAGACTGGCTATGTGTGATAAGCATGGACGTTGTCCAGGGCGTGAAATCACAGAGCTTTGAAATCTTCACGAAGTCTCTCACGTGACTCCGAAGTAAAATAGTAAGATTAAACGAGAACTTACCAAGTTTGAAGGTTGATCTGTATTTTACGAGGAGTCGCGGTGAGGGATTTCGTGAAGACCCCACCAGCACGCATGCGCGGCATCCTTCAAAGCAGCGGTGTGGAATCACAGAAACACATCATGACTAAAAATAGTAAGATGAAGAACGTAGAACTTCCTAGTTGACCTTATGATAGAGGGTGGGAGCGGTTGGCACGAAATCCCTCACCGCGACTCCTCGTAAAATACAGATCAACCTTCAAACTTGGTAAGTTCTCGTTTAATCTTACTATTCTCCAACAATAACATACAATTGGACAGCTATCCAGGAGCCAAATGTATACATGCCACCTCCATCCTTGACAAATTGGGCCAATGCCCAGACACTCAAAAAGTCATTCTCTTGTTTGGCATTAATCACAAAGAACAAAGACCACAGACTGCCATCAAACAACTCCAAACACTAATCAAGATGGCCAGTCGTAAATTCCCTAATGCCAGCATAAGGATCCCTAGGATCAACTTCAGCCAGTCTCTCCCAGCACCAGAGCAGGACACACTCAGAAAACTTAATGACTACATACAGACCAAGAAACACGTTCCATTCCCACCTGCCAGATTAAAGTAGTCACAGACCACGTCCACTGGACAGAACCCACAGCCCGAGCAATGTTCAGAGAATGGATGAAGCATTTAAACTGTTAGGGACACCATGCCAAGAGAGGCAGGGCCCAGAATTGGGGAAAACAATCATCAACTCTCTAAGACATTCTCCCTTACCGAAACCCAAGAGAGGGTACTGAACAGAGGCCTCACCTTCGTCCCTACTCCCAAATCCCACAAGGAACAAGTGCAGGGTGACCTACACAGATTTTATCGATCCATTAAGTTAATACACCACTTCTGTGGCGCAGAGCCTGGCGAAATTATACCCTTTAGGCCACTCACAGTATGGACCCCTGACGACGAGGATGTTCCTAGAGAGATAACAGAATTTATAACAGAGACAGCATCAGCCATTGTGGATATGCCTACAACGAAAGATAAGTCTAACCTCACCAGAAAAGAGAGGCAGGCCTTGATAGAGCTGAGGGAGAACAATGAGATAGTGATCAAACCAGCAGACAAGGGGAGCAGTATAGTCATCATGGACAGACAACAGTACCTCTTTGAGGCACATAGACAACTGAACAAGATAGAACATTACACTGTTAGATGAGCCCATATATAAAGACACACAAAAGGAAATAGGGACATTTTGGAAGAGCTTAAGACATCAGGATACATCCTAGAGAAACAAGTAGAATACCTAACAAGAAACCACAACCCAGGGCGAGGGGAAATTCTACATGCTCCAAAGAATACACAAAAACCCAGTCACATGGACAGTGCCTGGAGAAATACCGCCAAGTAGGCCCATAGTGTCAGACTGTAGTAGCGAATCTATGGGGTAGCAGAATACATTGACCACTACTTAACCCACTGGCACAACAACACCCCGCTCATTAATGTCAGACACCTACCACTTTCACCCGAATAGTTAACTCCCTCAACATACGCCCAACGCAATAATCTTCACCATGGATGGTGGAAAGCCTATACACAAACATAGAAGACAGACCAGGGGGATTACAGGCAGTTTAAAAACATCCTACAGAGAAACCTGACCCAGAGAGACCAGACGAGGCCCTAGTTAAACTACTTGAGCATGGGCTTGAGTAAGAATGACTTTGAATTAACGGGGAGGTTCTATTTACAAGTTAAAGGACAGCAATGGGCTAGAAGAAGTTTTGCCCCAGCGTATGCCAACAAATACATGGCAGAATGGGAGGAGACAGTTTACCACAAATGTCCGAAGCGTCCAATGTGCTACTATAGATTCCTAGATGACATTTGGGAGTGGGTGGACACACTCATAGCAGGGGAATTAGAGGAATTTATTGACATAACTCAATGCCCACCACCCTTCCATCAAGGTAAAGGCCATGACCAGCCAGGAGAGGGTGGGACTTCCTTGACACCACTGTCTTTTAAAACTACCATTTTCAGATTACCAGGACCATAAACTAGCTACCAAAGTCTTTTTCAAAAACCCACAGACGCCCACACCCTCCTACACATCCCACAAGCCACCACCCAAAACACACCTTCAGGGGAATCGTTAAGTCACAACTGACCCGCTTCCACCGTATATGTACTAGGGAAGGAGGACTTCAACCAGGCCTCAAGCACCCTCTTCACCGCCCTCAGACAGAGGGGTTACTGCAAACGGAAATTAAGACACATTCAAGTCAGATTTCTAAAAATCATACAAGCACCACCCAGACCTCGGCCAGGACCACGTTGAATTTACCACTAATAACAAGATATGGCACATGGCTGTCCATCCCACAAAATATCGTCAAGGGCCGTTTTGAACAATTCCAAAGGGGACTTGCCACACTAAAGGGGTAAAGGTATGTCAGCATTCAAGAGGGCTAAAAATCTGAAGGACATCCTAGTCAATACAAGTCTACACACAGACCCAGACTGTGGCAGAGACGGCGTGGAGCCGCACCCACTTAGTATAGCCAAAAAAATATATAGAGAACAGGGTTAACAGGGAAGAGGGCCAAGATAGCTTCCACAGAGGATAACCCGTGAGCAAAAGAATGTGGTGTATGCAATTAGATGTAAAGAGTGCAACCTACTGTACATAGACGAAACAGGTAACAGCATCAGAGTCAGACTGACAGGACACCTCAGCAACATCACAAGGGGGGACCAATCCATACCCATTAGCAGACACTTCCAGCAACATGGGATCCAGTCCCTAGAGATCATGGGCCTGGAAACAAACATAAATTGGACAACAGGGAGACGGAAATGAGCAGAGAGGCTAAGGATAGAAGCTCTACAGACGAAAGAGCCCAATGGCCTAAATCTGGCATAAACTTAAACCTAGGGTGGATCCGGACTGACTCCCACAAATCTATGGAAGGGCAAGTGTAAGGCGAATAGATTTGGACAAGGGTGATGAAACCGTGGGCCAAATACCAAGTGACAGTACATTGTGAAAAGGAATCCCCAGGGGAGATCAACAAGCACCAGAGGTCATGTTGCCCCACTGTCCGATAAATCACACCCTAACCCTACCCCTACCCCGAACCCAAACCCTAAATCTAACCCTAACCCCCTAACCCTAACACCCTGTGAGGAATAACGTGATTAAACCCCACTATTGTAAGGGGCTTTAAAGAGGATTCAAAGCGATAGGGGCCAGGGAGAGGGTTCTGACACAGCTGTGTATAAAAGTTACCAGACCCATCCTTGAGTAAGAAGTGATAGCATTGTATAGCGGTAGAAGGGAGTGATGTAGATAGATCCCTATCAGTAGATGGGACCCTTGTCACTATAGCTTAGCTTTAGTGCTGATATAGGAGGGGGTGAGGGGCAGGGTGTGTGAGGGGGTTCAGGGGTGAGGGGGGAAGGGGGGGGAGGGTGAGGGGGGATTGAGGGGGCGAGGGGGGAGGGGGGGAGGGGTAAAGGGGGAGGGGGAGGGGGGTGAGGGGGAGGGAGTGAGGGGGTGAGGGGAGGGGGGCGTGAAGGGGGGAGGGGGGATCGAGAGGCGGTGAGGGGGTGAGGGGTGAGGGGTGAGGGGGGAGGGGGTGATGGTGGGGGGGAGGGGGGGGATTCTTTTTTCTTGAGGGGGAGAGGGGGTCAGGGGTTTTTTTCCCCTTTTTTCAAATCGGGGGTAGGGCGGGTAAGGTGTGCGAGGGGGGGGGTGGGGGAGGGGGGTGAGAAGGGGGGGGAGGGGGGGGGTGAGGTGTGAGGGGGGTGCGGGGTGTGAGGGGGTGAGGTTAGGGGTGTTAGGGGGAGGGGGTGAGTTTGTGAGGGGTTCCAGAGGGTGGGGGGGTGGGGGGGGTGAGGGGGGGAGGCGTGAGGGGGTGGGGGTGAGTTTCCCCCCTCCTTGTGATAGGTGGAGGGTTCTTCTATCGTGAGGGGGGTGAGGGGGGAGGGGGAGGGGTGTGAGGGGTTGAGGGGGGGGGTCCTAGTCCAATCCTCCCTCTTTCTGTGACCGTCTCTAATTGGTTGGGACACAAAAGGCTGCAGAAACTCCGCGGCTGCAGCAGCATCTGAGGAGCGAAGGAGACGGGCGGCGTTTCGGCTCTAATTGGTTGCCATGTGAGTAAATGCGGAGTAGCAACAGCCTCTAATTGGTTGCCATGCGAGTAGGTGCGACCCGACCCGACCCGACTGGTTGCTGTGTGAGTAGCTGCGACCCGGCAACAGTCACTGATTGGCTCCCAATGTGAAATGGGGTGGATTTAATGTTGTTTTAAAGAAGGAACTGCAGATGCTGGAGAATCGAGGGTACACAAAAAGCTGGAGAAACTCAGCGGGTGCAGCAGCATCTAAGGAGCGAAGGAGATAGGCGACGTTTCGGGTCGAGACCCTTCTTCAGACTGGTCAGGGATCAGGGAAACGAGAGATATAGATGGTGATGTGGAGAGATAAGGAACAATGAATGAAAGATATGCAGAAAGATATGAGAGGCCCACAGGAGCCGTTGGAAGAGAAGGAGGGGGACGAGCGACACCCGACCGGTAAGCTATAAAATCAAGCGCGGGGCTTGTTTTTTCAGAGGCCCACAGGAACCGTTGGTAGAGGAGGAGGGGGAGGAGCGACACCCGACCGGTAAGCTATAAAATCAAGCGCGGGGCTTGTTTTTTCAGAGGCCCACAGGAGCCGTTGGAAGAGGAGGTGGAGGAGGAGCGACACCCGACCGGTAAGCTATAAAATCTAGCGCCGGGCTTGTTTTTACCCAAATCCATGACATTCCATTTGGAGAAGTGGGTTTTTTTTGAGGAAGCCGCTGATTGGTGGAAGAGGACCCGAGGAAGCAGCTGATTGGGTGCAACCCCGGGTTTACTATTTTACATTTCTGCCTTCTGGGAGTTAGGGATTCTGGGAGTGAGGGATTCTGGAGTTTAGGGATTCTGGGAGTTAGGGACTCTGGGAGTTAGGGATTCTGGGAGTTAAGGATTCAGTATTTAGTAGTAAAGTTTAAAGGATAAGTTTTTTGTGTTTTTTTTAATATTTAATACAGAGTAATTTGGGAGTAAGGTATGGCAGTAGAGATTGGCCCCGTGGTTTGTTCAGCCTGCAACATGTGGGAGATCAGGGAGATAGTCGGTGTCCCTGGTGACTACGTTTGCAGGAAGTGTGTCCAGCTGCAGCTCCTGGCAGACCGCATTGAACGATTGGAACTGCGGCTGGATTCATACTGGAGCTTCAACGATGCGAAGAAAGTCGTGGATAGCACGTACAGTGAGTTGGTCACACCGCAGGCAAAAGGTAAGAGGACAAAAAGGGAACGGGTGGCCAATAACCAGCAAAGCAGTAGGCAGGTAGTGCAGGAGTCCCCTGCGGTCATCTCCCTCATAAACAGGTATACCATTTTGGATACTGTTGAGGGAGATGGCTCATCAGGGGAATGCAGCAGCAGCGAAGTTCATGGCACCATGGGTGGCTCTGCAGCACATGAGGGGGGAAAAAAGAGGGGAAGGGCAATAGTAATAGGGGATTCAATTGTCAGGGGAATAGATAGGCGTTTCTGCGGCCGCAAACGAGACTCCAGGATGGTATGTTGCCTCCCTGGTGCAAAGGTCAGGGATGTCACTGAACGGCTGCAGAACATTCTGGAGGGGGAGGGGGAACAGTCAGTTGTCGTGGTACATGTTGGCACCAACGATATAGGTAAAAAAAGGGATGAGGTCCTACAAGGTGAATTTAGCGAGCTAGGAGATAAACTTAAAAGTAGGACCTCAAAGGTAGTAATCTCCGGATTACTACCAGTACCACGGGCCAGTCAGAGTAGAAATAGGAGGATATTGCAAATGAATACGTGGCTTGAAAAGTGGTGCAAGGGGGAGGGATTCAAATTTTTAGGGCACTGGGACCAGTTCCTGGGGGAGGTGGGACCGGTACAAAACAGGACGGTTTGCACCTGGAATGGAATGGAACCAATGTTCTTGGGGGAGTGTTTGCTACTGCTGTCGGGGAGGATTTAAACTAATGTGGCAGGGGGATGGGTACAAGAGCAGAGAGGCAGGTGGGTGTAAAATGAGGGTAGAAGCAATAGGTAGCAAGGTGAAAAGTAAAAGTGGCAGGCAGACAAAACCAGGGCAAAAATCAAAAAGAGCCACTTTTCAGCAAAATTGTATAAGGGGTAAGTGCGTTGTAAAGACAAGCCTGAAGGCTTTGTGTCTCAATGCAAGGAGTATTCATAATAAGGTGGACGAGTTGAACGTGCAGATAGATATTAATGATTATGATATAGTTTGGATCACGGAGACATGGCTCCAGGGTGACGTAGGCTGGGAGCTGAACATCCAGGGATTATTCAATATTCAGGAGGGATAGAGAGAAAGGAAAAGGAGGTGGGGTAGCGTTGCTGGTTAGAGAGGAGATTAACGCAATGGAAAGGAAGGACATTAGCTTGGAGGATGTGGAATCGGTATGGGTAGAGCTACAAAACACTAAGGGGCAGAAAACGCTGGTGGGTGTTGTGTACAGCCACCTAACAGTAGCAGAGAAGTTGGGGATGGTATCAAACAGGAAATTAGAAATGCGTGCGACAAAGGCAAAACAGTTATAATGGGTGACTTCAATCTACATATAGATTGGGTGAATCAAATTGGCAGGGGTGCTGAGGAAGAGGATTTTTTGGAATATATGCGGGATAGTAGTTATCTAAATCAACATGTAGAGGAACCAACGAGAGAGCAGGCTATTTTAGACTGGGTTTTGAGTAATGAGGAAGGGGTAGTTAGCCGTCTTGTTGTACGTGCCCCCTTGGGCAAGAGTGACCATAATATGGTTGAGTTCTTCATTACGATGGAGAGTGACATTGTTAATTCAGAAACAATGGTTCTGAACTTAAAGAAAGGTAACTTTGAGGGTATGAGACGTGAATTGCCCAAGATTGACTGGCAATTAATTCTAAAAGGGTTGACGGTGGATATACAATGGAAGACATTTAAAGACTGCATGGATGAACTACAAAAATTGTTCATCCCAGTTTGGCAAAAGAATAAATCTGGGAAGGTAGTGCATCCGTGGATAACAAGGGAAATCAGGGATAGTATCAAAGCAAAGGATGATGCGTACAAAGTAGCCAGAAAAAGCAGCATACCAGAGGACTGGGAGAAATTCAGAGACCAGCAGAGGAGGACAAAGGGCTTAATTAGGAAAGGAAAAATAGATTATGAAAGAAAACTGGCAGGGAACATAAAAACTGACTGCAAAAGTTTTTATAGATATGTGAAGAGAAAGAGGTTAGTTAAAACAAATGTAGGTCCCTTGCAGTCAGAAACAGGTGAGTTGATCATGGGGAACAAGGATATGGCGGACCAATTGAATAACTACTTTGTTCCGTCTTCACTAAGGAAGACATAAATAATCTGCCGGAAATAGCAGGGGACTGTGGGTCAAAGGAGGAATTGAGTGAAATCCAGGTCAGTCGGGAAGTGGTGTTGGGTAAATTGAATAGATTAAAGGCCGATAAATCCCCAGGGCCAGATAGGCTGCATCCCAGAGTACTTAAGGAAGTAGCTCAGGAAATAGTGGATGCATTAGTGATAATCTTTCAAAACTCTTTAGATTCTGGAGTAGTTCCTGAGGATTGGCGGGTAGCAAATGTAACCCCTCTTGTTAAGAAGGGAGGGAGAGAGAAAACGGGGAATTACAGACCAGTTAGTCTAACATCGGTAGTGGGGAAACTGCTAGAGTCAGTTATTAAAGATGGGATAGCAGCACATTTGGAAAGTGGTAAAATCATTGGACAAAGTCAGCATGGATTTACGAAAGGTAAATCATGTCTGACGAATCTTGTGGAATTTTTCGAGGATGTAACTAGTAGCGTGGATAAGGGAGAACCAGTGGATGTGGTATATCTGGACTTCCAGAAGGCTTTCGACAAGGTCCCACATAAGAGATTAGTATACAAACTTAAAGCATACGGTATTAGGGGTTCAGTATTGATGTGGATAGAGAACTGGCTGGCAAACAGGAAGCAAAGAGTAGGAGTAAAACGGGTCCTTTTCACAATGGCAGGCAGTGACTAGTGGGGTACCGCAGGGCTCAGTGCGGGACCCCAGCTATTTACAATATATATTAATGATCTGGATGAGGGAATTGAAGGCAATATCTCCAAGTTTGCGGATGACACTAAGCTGGGGGGCAGTGTTAGCTATGAGGAGGATGCTAGGAGACTGCAAGGTGACTTGGATAGGCTGGGTGAGTGGGCAAATGTTTGGCAGATGCGTATAATGTGGATAAATGTGAGGTTATCCACTTTGGTGGCAAAAACAGGAAAGCAGACTATTATTTAAATGGTGGCCGATTAGGAAAAGGGGAGATGCAGCGAGACCTGGGTGTCATGGTACACCAGTCATTGAAAGTAGGCATGCAGGTGCAGCAGGCAGTGAAAAAAAGCGAATGGTATGTTAGCTTTCATAGCAAAAGGATTTGACTACAGGAGCAGGGAGGTTCTACTTCAGTTGTACAGGGTCTTGGTGAGACCACACCTGGAGTATTGCGTACAGTTTTGGTCTCCAAATCTGAGGAAGGACATTATTGCCATAGAGGGAGTGCAGAGAAGGTTCACCAGACTGATTCCTGGGATGTCAGGACTGTCTTATGAAGAAAGACTGGATAGACTCGGTTTATACTCTCTGGAATTTAGGAGATTGAGAGGGGATCTTATAGAAACTTACAAAATTCTTAAGGGGTTGGACAGGCTAGATGCAGGAAGATTGTTCCCGATGTTGGGGAAGTCCAGGACAAGGGGTCACAGCTTAAGGATAAGGGGGAAATCCTTTAAGACCGAGATGAGAAAGTCTTTTTTCACACAGAGAGTGGTGAGTCTCTGGAACTCTCTGCCACAGAGGGTAGTTGAGGCCAGTTCATTGGCTATATTTAAGAGTGAGTTGGATGTGGCCCTTGTGGCTAAGGGGTTCAGAGGGTATGGAGAGAAGGCAGGTACGGGATACTGAGTTGGATGATCAGCCATGATCATATTGAATGGCGGTGCAGGCTCGAAGGGCTGAATGGCCTACTCCTGCACCTAATTTCTATGTTTCTATGTTTCTAAAAAAGTATCGATGATAAAGGGAACAAGCCATTGTAAGCTGTTTGTGGTGTGAAAATGAGAAGCTAGTGCGTCTAGGGTGGGGGAGGGAGATAGAGAGAGAGAGGGAATGCCAGGGCCCGAGGGCTGAGGGAGAGGTGGGAAGGGGAGGAGACAGCAAGGGTTAACAGAATTGAGAAAATTCAATATTCAAGCCCAAAGGATGCAGACTCCCCAAGCGGAATATGAGGTGCTGTTCCTCCAGCTTGCGGTGTTCCTCACTCTGGCCGTGGAGGTGGCCCAGGACCGAGAGGTCGGATGTGGAATGGGAGGGGGAGTTGAAGTGCTGAGCCACCGGGAGGTCGGGTTGGTTATTGCGGACCGAGCGGAGGTGTTCGGCGAAGCGATCGCCAAGCCTCCGCTTGGTCTCACCGATATAGATCATCTGGCATCTGGAGCAGTGGATGCAGTAGATGAGGTTGGAGGAGGTGCAGGTGAACCTCTGTCGGACCTGGAAGGACTGCTTGGGTCCCTGAAAGGAGTGGAGGGGAGAGGTGAAGGGACAAGTGTTGCATTTCAGTGTTGCGGTTGCAGGGGAAAGTGCCCGGGGAAGGGGTAGAGCGGGAGGGGAGGGAAGAATTGACAAGGGAGTTGCGGAGGGAGCGGTCTTTGCGGAAGGCAGACAGGGGGGGAGATGGGAAGATGTGGCGGGTGGAGGGGTCACGTTGGAGGTGGCGAAACTGGCGGAGGACTATATGTTGTATTTGCCGGCTGGTGGGGTGAAAGGTGAGAACCAGGGGGACTCTGCCCTGTTTGCGAGTGGGGGAATGGGGAGCGAGGGCAGTGTTGCGGGGTATGGAGGAGACCCTGGTGCGAGCCTCATCAATAGTGGGGGAGGGGAATCCCCGTTCTCTGAAGAATGAGGCCATTTGTGATGACCTGGTGTGGAACACCTCATCCTGGGAGCAGATGCGGCGTAGACGGAGGAATTGGGAACAGGGGATGTAGTCCTTACAGGAAGCAGGGTGGGAGGAAGAGTAGTCCAGGTAGCTGTGGGTGTCAGTGGGTTTGTAGTGGATGTCGGTCAGAAGTGTATCACCTGCAATAGAGATGGTGAGGTCAAGGAATGGTAGGGAAATGTCGGAAATGGTGGGTTTAATGTTGTGATTGGTGCCGGGTGAGTAATGGTGAGCAGTAGCAGTCTGTGATTGGTTGCCGGGTGAGTAATGGTGAGCAGCAGCAGTCTGTGATTGGTTGCCGGGTGAGTGAGTGGGGAGCAGCAACAGCCTGTGATTGGTTGCCGGGTGAGTGAGTGGGGAGCAGCAACAGCCTGTGATTGGTTGCCGGGTGAGTGAGTGGGGAGCAGCAACAGCCTGTGATTGGTTGCCGGGTGAGTGAGTGGGGAGCAGCAACAGCCTGTGATTGGTTGCCGGGTGAGTGAGTGGGGAGCAGCAACAGCCTGTGATTGGTTGCCGGGTGAGTGAGTGGGGAGCAGCAACAGCCTCTGTGTGGTTGCCGGGTGAGTAATGGTGAGCAGCAACAGCCTGTGATTGGTTGCCGGGGCGGGTCGGGTCCTGGCGGTTGGGAGTTGGAGCGCGAGGAGTTGGCGGTTGGAGCGCGCGTGGGAACCGGCGTCGGACCCTGGAGAGAGAACGTTATATACGCACACACACACACATGTAAACACACACATGTACACACACACATGTACATACACACATGTACACACACACACATGTACACACACACACACACATGTACACACACACACACATGTACACACACACACATGTACACACAACACCACACATGTACACACACACACATGTACACACACACATGTACACACACATGTACACACACACACACATGTACACACACACATGTACACACACACATGTACACACACACATGTACATACACACACACACACACATGTACACACACACATGTACACACACATGTACACACACACACACACATGTACACACACACATGTACACACACACACACACACACACATGTACACACACATGTACACACACATGTACACACACATGTACACACACACACACACACATGTACACACACATGTACACACACACACACATGTACACACACATGTACACACACACACATGTACACACACACATGTACACACACACATGTACTGTAGATGATATGTGTGTACACCTTTAATTGATAGTAACGATGTCCATGCTAACCACTCCCCCACCAGCTAGTATAATTGTAACCCACACGCCCCTAGCTCTCTCTCTGGTGTTCGTGACAGACCACGTACAGCCAGGGCTATGTATGCTGTGTGTTTAATAAAAGTGCTGAAGTCTTAAACGTGTCTTAGAGTAATCTTCATGGTGTCAGAAGTGTCAACAAGGTCAAGGATGTTTGCTGGACTTCCGTGTGCCATCATTGTCGACGACATCCTGGTTTTTGGGAAGAATGTCGCTGAGCACGACCACCACCTTCGCCAGGTGCTGCAGCGGGCCCGGGAGGTCAACCTGAAGCTCAACCCGAAAAAGTGCCGATTCCGGGTCCCTGAGGTCACCTACGTGGGGCATGTTTTCACGGCATCGGGGCTGAAGCCCGACCCGCAGAAGACGGCCGCTATATCCGAGATGCCTGCACCTGCTGACGTGCCTGGCCTGCAGCGCTTCTTGGGCATGGTCAACTACCTGGGAAAGCTCAACCCCGACCTGAGTGAACTGAGTGCCCCTCTGCGGGATCTGGTGAAAAAGGACACTGCCTGGGCCTGGTTCCCGCAACACCAGCGCACATTTGACACCCTCAAGTCTAAGCTGGTCAGCATGCCGATGCTGAGGTACTTCGACCTCCAGCGCCCCATTGTTCTCACGCGTGATGCCTCTAAGTGTGGCCTCGGGGCCGCCTGCCTGCAGATCCATGACGGGGTGCAACTGCCTGTATCCTACGCATCCCGCACAATGACGTCCGCTGAACAACACTATGCCCAGATTGAGAAGGAACTGCTGGCAGTTGTCTTTGCCTGCTCCAAATTCAAGGACTATATCCTGGGCAACTGTTTCACTGTCGAGACGGACCACCAGCCTCTGGTCACCATCCTCAACAAGCCAATACACATGGCCTCCTCCCGGCTCCAGCGCATGATGCTCCAGCTACAACGCTTCACTTTCACGGTGGTTTATCGCAAGGGCAAGGACATGGTTGTTGCGGACACGCTGTCTCGGGCGCCTCTCTCATCCACAACCCGGCATCCGTACGAGGCGTCGGATCTGATGGTCCTGGGCGTGAACTTCGTGCCCTCCGGACAGTTGATGTCCCTAGCCGAGCATACGGCGACAGACGCTTCGCTACAGCAGCTGGGCGCGATCATCAAGCAGGGTTGGCCAGACCGCCGTTCTTCCCTGCCGGCCGCAGCGGTGCCTTACTTCTTGGTTCGTGACGAGTTGGTGCTGCGTGATGGTGTGATTGTGAAGGGGCACAAGGTGGTGGTGCCTGAAGCGCTACGGGAACAATACTTCGAGACCGCTCATCGTGGCCATCCTGGGGCCGAGGCGACCCTTTCCATCGCTCAGAGCCAGTTCTTCTGGCCCGACATGCCCCGCTACTTCCGGGATAGGGTTTCCGCATGCCCTACCTGCAACTGCCTCGCTCCACAGCAACAGCGGCAGCCGCTCCTGCAGCAGCTAGCTGCTGACCTGCCATGGTCTGCGCTAGCAACCGACATCTTCGAGTGGCACGGAAAGCACTTCCTGGTGCTTGTCGACTCTTACTCCAGCTGGTTTGAAGTTGACCAGCTCCACTCCCTCTCTTCCTCCGCGGTCATCGACAAATTGCGCCGCCATTTTGCCACATTCGGGTCCCCCGTCAGCCTGCAGTCGGACAACGGCAGCCAGTTCACCAGTGCCGAGTTCCGCGATTTTGCTGAGCGTTGGAACTTTCGTCATTACATCAGCAGCCCGGAATACCCGCAGAGCAATGGACTGGCCGAGCGCGCGGTTCGCAGTGCTAAAGAGTTGTTGGAACGTTGCCGCCTATCCCGCACCGACATCTACCTGGCCCTGCTGAACCTCCGCAACATCTCCCGCGACCATACCCTGGGCTCCCCGGCTCAGCGACTCATGTCCCGAGTCACGAGGCCCACGGTCCCGGTGTCTCAGCAGTCCCTGTCCCCTTCCGTCCTTAAGCCTGCCTTGGTCCGGGAATGCATTGCCGAAAGACACGGTATCCAGAAGCGTTCCCACGACAGGTCCTGCCGTGTCCTCTGCCCTCTTCTCCCCGGTCAGGTCATCCGTATGTGGTCCCCTTCTGGCCGTTCCAGGCTGGCCGTGGTCGTCGGCTCTGCCGGTTCCCCTCGCTCCTACCTTGTCAACCACGACGGAAGGGCGTACCGCCGGTCCCGCCAGCATCTCCGGCTCGTGAACGAGCCTCTCCCACCCCCGGCGGCTCCTTATGCCCCCCCCCCCGCTGCCCCTGTCGCGGCCCTTATGCACACACACATGTACGCATACACGCACACACACGTACACGCACACACACACACACGCACACACACACACATGTACACACGCACACACATGCACACACACACATGCACACACACACGTGTACACGCACACGTATGTACACACGCACAAATGTACACACACACATGCACACACACACACATGTACACACACACATGTACACACACGTGTATACACACACACACATACACACACGTACACACACATGTATACACACACATGTACACACACATGTACACACAGACATATACACACATATATATACACACACATACATGTACACACACACATGTACACACACATGTACATACACATGAACACACACATGTACACACACACGTGTACACAGACACATGTACACAAGCATACACACAACATTTACACACACACATGTTCACACACATGTACGCACACATGTACCCACACACACATGTACACACGCATGTGCACACACATGTACACACACATATGTACACACACATGTACACACACACGTGTGCACACACATGTACACATACATACACACACGTACACACACATGTACACACACATGCACACACACATGCACACATACATGTACACACACATACACACACATATGTATACACACACATGCACACACACGTGTACACACACATATATACACATACACACACAGAGACACACACACATAGACACACACATATATATATACACACATAGAGACACATACACATATATACACACACATGTACACACACATGTGCACACACATGTACACACATGTACACACGCGCACACATGTACACACACATGCACATACATGTACACACATGTACACACACGCATGTACACACACATGTACACACACATGTACACACACACGTACACACATGTACACACACATGTACACACACACATATACACACACATGTACACACACACATACACACACATGTACACACACACACATACACACACATATATACACACACACATGTACACACACATGCACACGCACATGTACACACACATGTACACACGCACATCTACACACACATGCACACACAAACATGTACACACGCATGTACACATACATGCACATACACACGTACACACACGCGTACACACACATACATGTACACACACGTACACACACATGTACACGCACATGTATGCACACACACTCATGCACACACACATGTACACACACATGTACACACACACATGTACACACACATGTATACACACACACGTACACACACACATGTACACACATGTATACACACACATGTACACACACATGTACACACACATGTACACACACATGTTCACACACATGTACACATATGTACCCACACACACATGCACACACACATGTAGACACACATGCACACACACATGCACACACATGTACACACACATGTACACATACATACACACACACGTACACACACACGTGTACACACATGCACACACACATGTACACACACACATACACACACACATGTACACACACACGTATACACACACATAGAGACACACACACATGTACACACACAAGTACACACACATGTACACATACATACATACATACATACATACATGTACACACACATGTGCACACGCATGTACACACACACACATGTACACACCCACATAGGGACACCCAGACATGCACACACATAGACACACACACACACATAGAGACACACATACACACACACATATACACACACACACATAGAGACACACACACATGTACACACATATACACACACACACATATATACACACATACACACACATAGACACACACACATAGACACACACACATATACACACACACACAGACACACACACACACATACACACATAGAGACACACACACATGTACACACATACACACACACACACACATATATACACATATACACACACATAGACACACACACACACATAGACACACACACACACACATACACACACACACACAGACACATACACATAGAGACACACACACACACATATACACACATATACGCACACACATATATACACACACACATAGAGGCACACACACACATGTACACACACACACACATAGAGACACACATACACACACACACACATAGAGAGAGACACACACATGTACACACACACACATACGGACACACATGCACACATAGAGACACACACACACATAGAGACACACATACACACACATACACACACATAGACACACACACACACACATAGAGACACACATACACACACACACACACACACACATAGAGACACACACACACACACACACACACATATAGAGACACACTTATACACACACATATATATATACACACACATAGAGACACACACACACATAGAGACATACACACACACATAGAGACACACATACACACACATGTACACACACATGCACACACACATGTACACACGCATGTACACATACATGCACATACACACGTACACACACACGTACACACATATACATCCACACATACATGTACACACACACGTACACACACATGTACACGCACATGTATGCACACACACACTCATGTACACACACATGTACACACACATGTACACACACACATGTACACACACATGTATACACACACACGTACACACACATGTATACACACACATGCACACACACATGTACACAGACATATACACACATATATATACACACACATCCTTGTACACACACACATGTACACACACATGTACACAGACGTGTACACATACACATGTACACAAACATGCACACACATGTACACACACATGTACACACACACATGTTCACACACATGTACACATATGTACCCACACACACACACACATGCACACACATGTAGACAAACAAGTACACACACATGCACACACACATGTACACACATGTACACATACATACACACACACGTACACACACACACACGTACACACACATGCACACACACATGTACACACACATACACACACACATGTACACACACACGTATACACACACATAGTGACACACACATGTACACACACACACATAGAGACACACACACATGTACACACATATACACACACACACATATATACACACACACATAGACACACAAACATAGACACACACACATATACACACACACACACAGACACACACACACATACACACATAGAGACACACACACATGTACACACATATACACACACATATATATACACACATACACACACATAGACACACACACATAGACACACACACACACATACACACACACACACATACACACACACACACACAGACACACACACATGGAGACACACACACATATATACACACATATACACACACAAATATATACACACACACATAGAGACACACACACACATGTACACACACACACACATAGAGACACACATACACACACACACACACACACATAGAGAGACACACACACATGTACACACACACATACGGACACACATACACACATAGAGACACACACACACATAGAGACACACATACACATACATACACACACATAGAGACACACACACATTCACACACACACATTCACACACACACATATATACACACATATGTATACACACACATATATACACACACACACATAGAGACACACACACATAGAGACACACGCACACACACATGCACACACACACACATGCACACACACACACACACACACACATAGAACCACACACACATACACACACACACATGTACACACACACACATAGAGACACACACACATAGAGACACAAACACACACACACATGTACACACACACACGCACATATATACACACACGCATACACATATAGAGACACACACACACACATAGAGACACACACACATGTACACACACATAGAAAAACACACAAATATATACACATATATACACACATATACACACACACATATACACACACATAGAGACACACAAACACATAGAGATGCACACACACACAAACACATAGACACACACAAACACACATAGAGAGACACACACACATAGAGACACACACACACATGTACACACATATACACACACACACATATATACACACATACACACACATAGACACACACACATAGACACACACACATATACACACACACACCGACACACACACACACACATACACACATAGAGACACACACACATGTACACACATATACACACACATATATACACATATACACACACATAGACACACACACACACACACATAGACACACACACACACACACACACACACACATACACACACACACAGACACACACACATAGAGACACACACACATATATACACACATATACGCACACACATATATACACACACACATAGAGACACACACACACATGTACACACACACACACATAGAGACACACATACACACACACACACACACACACATAGAGAGACACACACATGTACACACACACATACGGACACACATACCCACATAGAGACACACACACACATAGAGACACACACACATACACACACACATATAGAGACACACTTATACACACACACATATATATACACACACACATAGAGACACACACACACATAGAGACATGCACACACACATAGAGACACACATACCCACACATGTACACACACATGCACACACACATGTACACACACATGTACACACACATGTACACACACACATGCACACACACATGTACACACGCATGTACACATACATGCACATACACACGTACACACACACGTACACACATATACATACACACATGCATGTACACACACACGTACACAGACATGTACACGCACATGTATGCACACACATACACTCATGTGCACCCACATGTACACACACACATGTACACACACACATGTACACACACATGTATACACACCCACGTACACACACACATACACACACATGTATACACACACATGCACACACACATGTACACAGACATATACACACATATATATACACACA